>JAUMHA010295471.1:1574-28256 GCA_032359765.1 Saxidomus gigantea | reverse complement strand
GCTTACTCCGGCCAGCGTCAAACGTATAAGCCCCTCCGCTGAGTCGTTTTCAAAATTGCCTACTATAACAAGGTGTCCCACGTGACACCTTGTTAAAAACGGCTATCTTCAGAAATTTCTCAGTTTGATAGGTAGATTACCGTTCAATGTGTTTATAAACGTGGATCAATCGATTTATGGGTTGAAACATTATTGTATAAGATAAACAACACGGATCTTTGACTCAATTACTGACACGGTGTTTTATATGTTTGCTTTCTGCTCTAGTATTTTGCGGGTCAATCCTCCGACCGAGTTGTTTTAACTTTTGTTTCTATGATTTACGCATTGTCTTCCTGCCTAAACCCTTTAGTCACACTCATTATAAAGTATGTAGCATATTTTGTGTCGGATATGTTGTCAATTAATTTTAGTGTTTATAGGCTTTTTATGGACAACACATTACTGATATTTAGTACATGTACAGCAACATATCCGCTATCTCAAGCACAATCGGATTAATTGCTATTCCTGTAAGAAAAAGCTACAAAAGCGAGCGTTAGGTTAGAAAAAATAACAACTAGTTAAATACTTCTAAACTCTTACTAAAAGAAATAGTAAGGTACCACGACTACAAAACAATTACCCAAAGAATGTTATAATAGAACTTGCGATAAAAGTCATACACTCAACCGGTCAAATTATAAAGTACAAAAACATGCATGACCTATTCGTTAGTAAAATACTATGTAACAAATATGTTTGGGCCTCTGCTAGTTTGTAACCTTGATTATACGTAATGTTAAAATAAACTTAAATATTTTTTTTAATGTGTTGTGGTACTTTAAATGGAAGTATTTATCAAAATATATTATACTCATCTAACCTAGTGTTTCTTATGACGTATCCCTAAAGTTGCCGACCTGCAGACCCATATGGCTTTTAAGATAAGATATCACTTATTAAAACAAGTATTTTGTGAACTTCAGATCTAACATCATAGGTGCTATCTGAAGTTCTGGCGCATACAAAACAGTTTATCGACATAGTTTTGATTTTAGGAAAATTAAAGAGCATGATTTCATTACATTCCGTGCCATATATATGACACTTGCCCCTTTACAAACAGAATAATTCTGAATAATAGAAACAGAACAACTTATTTAAAAGGCATGTAACAGTTTCAGACTTTATAATGTTTTAGCTTACATCATGGGAACATTCATACATTTTTGTCACTTGCTTTGGCAAAATTTAAATACTTCCGGCCATAAAAAGAATGTTTTAATATATTTGCATGAAAAATTAGATATTTGATTTAGGACAGATTTTTTCTGGCCGTTTTTTAATTGGGTTATGGCCGCTATGTTGCTGTACTACTTTTTGAAGCCGGATATGCGATCGGAATACCTCTTTTTTGACGGAATACTTGCAAGTTTTGAATTGAAATGCTTAGTATTTACACAAGCAGCTCCAAACGTTCATTGATCACGATTCAAATGAAAGCAAGTACATATATCAGTTTAGTGTTTGGTGTATTTTGGTACTTTATTGTAACTTCATCTGTGTAAAACTAATACCAATAACACCGGTTTACTTTTATCTATCAAGGATTGATTTATGAGCACTATGAGTATCTTACATGGCCAGCTGAGTTGAATACACGAAAGTAGTTCGGGTGCTGTCAAGTAAAATAGCTAATTGCATAGAGGAATGCCGCTGTGCAGAAGAAATGAGGTTATGTAATTGGTTACTAGTTATTGGAAATTTCTAAGACAACTGATGGCATTGTAACTTAAAGCTAGTCTAAGAGATGTCTCTTTTGTCTATTGGTAGATTCAGTCGTTATGAATTGTCTAATTAGTCAATATACTTACAAATCCGTTAAACTGTTGCAGTCGCCATATGTTTTCAGAATCTGAAATTGAAGAATGGATTTAGTCTGGTTATGCTGCCCGTACATCACAATCAAACCAAATATTATCTTTGAGCTTCGTTGAATTTACGTCTGTCTGGAGAGTTTATCTCCAAAATCTCTGTTATTCGTTTGTCAAGGAAATGTTTTAAAATTAAAAATCAGTGTGATACGAAATATCAGGGGATTTAGACATTCCCAAATGTTATTTGTTATTTCGACGGGGTTATATCTATATTTTGAATAAAACCAGTCTAAGTTAACTTTTTCTTTTTAATTTCAAATCTTCAAACAAAAACAAAAAACAGGTAACACAAATATAAGATATGCAATTATAACCTATTGCAAAGTCATAGCCCGTCACTGAAGTTTGTGATACTTACATTCTGCTACATCAAAAAGAAAGTCATGTGTCCTCTTTCAACAGATAAATCTGTCAATTGTACAGCTAACATTCTCGTAGTGAGAGATGTAAGTCAACAGAGGCGGCTGTAACATAATCAGTAGTTGTCAGCTGCTCACTGCCTTCAAGCAACTCTTCTTTCACATGCGTTTAAATGCACTAAATATTGACTGCATGAAACATTATGAGAGCGAATATCTTGACATTAGGTTAAATATATTGATACATGTAGCATAAACCGTTTTTGGAATGGTATTCCATGGGATACCAAGTATTTCACAATAAATCATAAAAACAATCCCCAACTGTCGCAATTCTTGGTGTTATAATGAGTTTTCTGAACGATGCGAAATCGTACATAGGTCTTACTATGCGTTTACAGTCTCCCTGAAACTTGAGAATGATCGCCTGGTTAGACTGAAAATAAATTGCAAGTAACTGAGTGAATTTATACTTCAAACAAAGATGAAATACATTGTAAGGGAACTGACATTAAGTTCTTTACATTCACCGTTGGTCATTACTTTTTAATTATAAGACTGTGCAAGTCTTTGCTTCTTAAAAACGTTTATCTCTCATCATGTATTTGCTGTCCGTAGCAACGTACGCATGTAAGCATCGGATTTCATTGACAATTACAGTTAAAAGATCGGCGAAGGATACGGGGACCGAGCTCTAATTTGCAATTTGATTGACATGACTGTATAGAGCGACATAAAGAAGTCAGGAATTAACAATCAAACCAAACGATCGAAATCATTATGACCATTGCCTTGTCTTTTGTCTAAAAAGAGTTAAAAAAAAGAATGAAAGACTTATGACAACAGTTAAGAAACATCATAATAAACAGTTTAAACAAGCTTCTTCGTAAGTAAGCTATTATAATAAATCATTTAACATAACTTCTAGACAGTTGCCTCGTCTGTCAACAAATGATATTCTTATAGGTAGGTTACCAAGTTGTAAACAATTCACGTAATAAATAGACGATAATTGTTGGTTTTGGTGTAATATTACGTTATAACTTCACCGAGAGGGAACCAAAAATGATAGTTGGTGATCACGAGTGAAATCAACGTGACATTACACCTATTCCAACAATTTGTCTGTGTATTTTATGGTTAAAACTCTACTTTTGTGGAGTTTGTTTCTATAAGATATCAAAAATCGCAGGAAACGTCATCAGAAAACATAGCACTCAATGCGTCATTTTTATATACTTCTTTTACGTTTATCCGTGTTAATGATTAAAAATCAGTGAAAATAAAAATCCACCGTTTAAAGACTGTAGAGTATCACTTTTATTTCTCTAAAAAAACTCTCTGGAAACATGAGTCAAAGGAAAATAATTAGTTTTGGGCACGTTCTGGTTTAGTTAATCCTTTTTTGACAGAATGAAAATTAAAATTTACATTTTAAAGTTCCCTTTCATCGGTGGTTTAAAAGCCTACGTAAGCATTCTAAAACATATCTTAGACTATCATGCATGACAAATCACACTATGCTTTATTATTGTTCTGCAGTCAAATTCTTTTCGTCCTATTTTAATGTCAGTAAGAACGTTAAACTTGGACAAAACTGTCAAAATATATCGTTTTCTTCAGACAAGAAGTTGATTATGAACAAACATGATTGCATATATTTGAGTCCTATATTAGATTTCAAATGTATATAACTTGCATAATTCACTGGTTAAGAAAGATAGAAAAATATTTTTGACATTGATTGTTTTAAGTATACATTTATATACATATTTTATAAACTCGTATCATATTTCTTTGAGTTAATACATATTTATAACTGCTGTATAATTTAGTCAGACTACAAAGTCTTAGAAATAGCAATAGTGTCCAATCTGATTATCATATCCTCAAAAACGCTTACTTATGTAGATCGTGCCTTTTAGTCAGATTGCAATAGCGTCGGCCGTAGCGGATCTCTTGTCAATTTAAATGATAGTTTTTGAATTATAACATAGATGCAATAATTTGAAACAAAAGCAACAACAACGCAGAAACATTAACTTCTACATTACAGAAAGAATCTTCAAACAAGATATAGATGATCATAGTGAAATATCGATTATATTGCACAAATGAACACAAAAAAATATATTTCCACGAGAGGCGTTTTTTTTGTCTACACGAGAGAAATAAAAACGAAATTTTACTGAAACAAACAAATATGTCAGTTTTTTTTTTGTGTTCATGAGTGAAATAAAATTGATATGACACAAATTTTCTTTTTATTTTATGCTTTCTTGACAAAGTATTCAGGAAAATTTGGAAATATAGTATTCCCCGTGGTGAACCCCAATAAAAATCACATTACTTCCATCAGTACGGAAAAAGCAACAAAAATAGTTAAAACTTATTTGATTATTTCAGATAAAACCAGTCATACCTATCTGTCATACGGTGAAACTGAAACATAAATTCATCATATATAGGCCTAAATTGAAAATAAGTTTGCACTTCGTTACACCATGATTCGCGGAGTAATACTCAATCAGCTATTTATTCATTTAAAACATGCTCGGTCCAGGGCTGAAACCCTGGTCACTTTCACGCTACATTGTACTAACTGGAAAATGTGAAACAATTGATATATTTGGGGGAAGCCTTTGACAATTAATTACTGCCAGTTTGTATCATTTCATTTACTCGAAACACCGATCCCTCGAACTAAAATCGATGGTCCCTTCGAGTTCGAGCGAACGAAGTTTAACTGTATTTTTAGATGCACTCACTGGTGGGATATGTTAATATTATGTAATAAGTAGTGAAACCGTGTTAAAACTTAATGGTTTGTTAAATTCAAGTTTTCAAACTAAGGGTTTAGGGTCGGATCCTTTGAAATGAATTATAGTGATAGACAATAGCATTGTGCGTAACTATGTTCCTGTGCACTTAGGTCGTTTGACCTCTACAAGTAAAGTGTATTGCTATATACGCCTAAGGTCCATCTATCTGAAAAGACGTTAGTTATCTGTAGAAGATTTACATGGTTATTGTAAATTAATATGTTGCTAACATAGTCCTAATCTTAAACCTTAACTTCAAGACATCCTGGAATTCTGAAATCAGAAAATTTAAATAGTACGATGTAGTGTTATAACATTAGAACTTCCATACTTGAAAATCGATACATGTACCTCACTATCCCTCTGTAAAAATTTACATGTAATTTTATAACTGCTGTTTTGTCTTATACTCATTTGTATAAGTTTTTGACAACATTTTCTTTTGTTGTCGTTTCCTGAACTCCACGTCCCATTGGATTTTTAAAAAATCGTGCGTTTCATTTGATTTACCAAAAAAATGACTGGAAATATTGTACGAGATTTTTGCAGATATAACCTACTTTTGCCGAAAGGTGCTAGAAATTTTGATAAATTTACAGAGTTTGTCTGGAATATTTGACAATCTGAGAAGTAGAAGTGTTAAAAAAGTTTATGTTGCTTGCGTATTTATGACGATAGCTTCTCTTGGGCTTTATTATACCGTTTACTGAACAGCAACCGTCACGATACTGATACCAGCTATGTTAAGAGAGGTATTTCAAATTATAGTAGTTATATGTTTTTCAGTGTATTGGGACAATATAGAGTTCACTTTGGCCAATCATGTTGCGTCACATACACATTAAGGTGAAATTGAGGTATTTTGTCTAAACTCGTTACATATGATACAAATGCAAGCTTTTTTTACTGGGGCCAGGTTTAGGTCACACGTAACGGTCATTACTTTTCAGTCCGTCTAGATCTCCTAACTAACCCTTAAAGTATTATCATAAAATACGGATATATTTATCTCAGCAATACAACATGCTAAATTTGTGTTTCAAGTGCGTTTACTTAAATGAAGGATCACACTTTGTGGTCGGCTTAACCCATTGAAATATTTTAATGAAACATTTTTAAGATGTTCATCGGTTTGTCTTGTAAATACCATGTTTCAATCCCAACGGATCATAGTAATGATCACACTCAAGGATAAAGATACTGCGACTTGATCTCTTAAATTTGGCGAATTGACATCTTTATGACACCTGACTAAAATATCTAAAGGCTAAGGTCTAGCTTAGGCGCTTATTATCGATAAGATTGTTAACCCTTGGGTCAAATTTTCATTTCAACGAGTCGACATCCGGGCTGTCGCAAAGTCAATGTCACATTTAGTGGTCCATGTAGTTGAGGCTATATACATTTTTGTATGTGCTGCATTAATTCCAAATTTTATACAAATAGTAAAAAATCTTGGTAACATTAAGTGTCTCAAAGTCTATAATCCTTCTGAAACGTGATAGGAAATAATGTTCCATTCTGCATTTAAAGTCATCATTCAAGGCGCATTGGCGAGGGAATAAATTACGTTAAAGGGACATACGCTATGACTGATGCCAAACCAATAACCCCCTAACCATAAATAATTGAATCTTTGGAAGTATTATAACTTTACCTAAACGTTTCAGCCATGCATTCCCAGTCATTATCAATAAAAGCAGTGGTTTAAAATAAACTGCAGTACCGTAAACCATTCAATAATCTATGTAGAGTTGTTGTTGTTCAAATAATGGGTGGATGCGATTTATTACAGAAAAACTCTATATTGGTTAGTTGTGTTAAAATGAGGCATTTTTAGCCGTAGGTTCTTCTTTGAAATTGTATTTATTTATCATTTTACGTTCATTGAACACATAATCTATGTTTCGACAATATAATCTGCCAGATGTAGGGAGTGTGCCTTTAATTAATAAAAGTTCTACTTATACCCCAGCTAAACATAGTTTAGGGAACAAATAGCAATCATTTTATCCCGTTGCATCCCGAAGTGTTTTTCTTGAATATGTCTTGAAGTGATAAAGATATTCTTTTGAGCTTAGCTCAGTTATATCCTGGCATTGGCCCCTATCAAAATTATAACAAAGTGTACCGGTTCAGTACATAAAGCGACCGCTATAACTACAAAGAGAAAAACAACATTTAAACGGCTACACCTCATTAACAATTAGACGTAATGTCATCACAATTATACAGTAGCATCACTGAATTGCCCACTAAAAAACAGAAATGGTTCCGGTCCATTTAAACAGAAGGGTGCGGAGATTTTACCTAAAAAAACAAAAACTTTTAAACGTTTTCTTCTCGTGAACACATTGCTCTGTACTATTCTTGCATATCCCCTTCCAATGGTTCATGTCCGGTGCACACAAGGGGTTGTTATTACTAAAATTAGAAAAATCCTTTGATATGCAAATAGTAATATATACAGCATGACGTAATAATAGAAAAATACAAAATCATCATAGTATGGAGTACACAGTACTAATCTGCAGTTTACAGTAGCGTACAGTCTTGTACAGTACCGTAGCGCAGTTTAGTGCCACAATGACCAGTAAGTAAGTTGGAAGCTTCTCTGTTTCATTTACTTTTTACATACTAATTACGAAGTACAGGTATTTAAAACAGAAACATTTCAGAAATATAAATCTGTCTCCGGTTTCTGGAATGGTGTGGTCATGTGTCTGTCATGTGTCTGTCCGTCAATCCGCAACTGCGTGCACGAGCTGTAAGTTCTAGAGGCATTAACCATTTTTCACATAACTCAAGACACGATGTGTCCGTGATACAGGGATGTATTTTGCACCATGGTCAAGTGGCTACCTGCCAGGGATTAGGTCATTCTTGCGGCTCATAGCCTCTTACATGTACGCAGGGTTACAAAAAACAATTTAATATAACTAATTTTTATATAATTTTTCAGTTGTTGCCTGTAATACTAGCGTGTGTCATACATAACCACCAAGGCGAAGGTCACCCGTAGGACACAACACTTTACGTTAAAGAAGATGCTTATAAATATTGATCTTGTGTTATTAATCTCCAAATTAACTCATTGACGTGGTTCCATCAATTTCTCGTGTTTTCATCTGAAAATCGGTACAGATTCCACATCACAGAATGCAAAGCTGAGAACCTGCAACTTAACAAAGACAATCAGCTTCTTTTACAGTACAATTTTCACTGGTGCTTTACATAATACAAATCCAACGCCATCTAATTAGTATACCACGGATTATGAAAATACATACAAAACATATTTATATAACATATTTATAAACATTTTATATCAAAATTGATATGTAGTATTATATCATAATTTCAAAGCGTCCGGGGGCACTTATTGCATCGCATTACTTGATTCATCTGGTTGATAAGTACATTTATTCAATAGAAGTATTGGCTATAAGTTAAAAAGCCACAGGTTATTCGATACTTACGTCAGCCTGAATACTGAATGTAAGGCATAGGTTATGTTTTCATGTGGTTAAGAAGTTGTTGATAGAATGAAAGTCGAAAATTTAAATTGAATGTTCCATCTAATAAAATGTAATCCTTATCAGCGGAAGTTCTAAATATTACATCTTAAAATGCTAATTTAACAGTAAAGATAAATTAGTATAGCCAAGTTATCTGACAGCTCAAGAATAATTTGTTGCTCAAAAGACAAGAGGCCAATAATTCAAAGAAGCAATTTCAAGACCTGTCAAAAGACAGACACAAAACTGCGATAACAAATGAGGTTATTTCGATATTTCGCCTCTAACACGCACAATACACAGATATGAACATGGTTTCGGGGTCCTATCAATTCCCAACTTTTTGTTACAGGGAAATTATATTTTAGACTTAGGATATTCTTACCATCGGAATGCGTATGGCTAAATTAGATGCGAAATTTAAAACAAATTTTAGATTCAAATACAGTTGAGATTTTCTAGTAATTTTTAAAAGTTGTTAATCATATTAGAGAACTTAACTGAAATATTGTACCATTAAACTTAGGTAGGATTACCTTTCTTGTTACGTGTCATATAATCAGCGTCAAACAATATTATATAAATTGCTTATCTCATAAAAGACATAGACTGTGGCATGAACGCAATAGGTAAACATATCTAGCTGTTTGTCTATAGTTTTCAAACATCAAAAATAAGATATTTAAACACAAACATGTCACATTTTATAAACCAAAACATATTATCTTTGGTCTGAACCTTTAACAGAGTACAAGTTCAAATATAGATTATTATCATTATTGCTCTAAGAAATGCAATTCTACGTGCTTTTATGTTAGGTCCTTATCTTCAGAACATGTAGGGAACAAAATAGTGTTGCTTATAAACATGTTTAGGAAAATTGGCTTTCAAAAGATTTACGTCAACGAAAAACCGTGTTCCTACGCTTATGCTACACATTTTATTTAGAAATGTTTCGATTTCCCTAGATACGCTATCTTCATCCATATTCAGTGAGTTTTTGCACTTACTTGTGGAAAATGAAACTAAATAAATCCTCAAGACACTCGTTAAGTCACAGCAGCTTGAAGATAACAGTTATTGAATTGTTTCTACAAAATGTAAAACCCACGAAGCTGGAAATGAACATAGTATGGACGCTTTGTAAATGCAGGAATATTGTTTCGTAAACCATAGCATTAGCAAATTTATAGGGTCTTTACGCATTTTCTAAACTCTCTCGTCTTTGTCATGAAATATGACAATATTTGGTCAAAAGCAAATTGTATATAATAAAAATAATTTGCAGTTCATTCATGACAACCAAACGTTTTTTCAAAATAAATGAAAGAAGTACAACATGCTACTAAGGTAATCCGAGGGATGTCATTGAACTAATCATAGTAGAAGCCAGGGTGAGCTTTTCTGATTGATGATTGTCCGTCGTCCGTCGTCCGTCGTCAGACAACATTTTTATTCAAATGACATCTCCCCTGAAACCACTAGGCCAATGTTAATAAAACTATGCAGGAATGTTCCTTGCATGAAGCTCTACCAAAATTGTTTGCAAGAATTTAATTCCATAAAGAACTCTGGTTGCTATGGCAACAAATAGGAACAACTTTTAAAATCTTCTTATCTGAAACCACAAGGCCTAGAGCTAAGATATTTGGCATGTAGCATTGTCTAGTGAACCTCTACCAATATTGTTCAAATTATGACCCCTGGGTCAAAATTGACCTCGCACGGGTGGTCACTTATTTTTTTTGCATAGGCATATATAGGAAAAAAATTGAAAAATCTTCTTTTCTCAAACCACAAGGCCTAGAGCTTAAATATTTGGCATGTAGCATTGTCTAGTAGACCTCTACTAAGATTGTTCAAATTATGACCCTAGGTCAAAATTGACCCCGCGGGGTGGCCACTTAGTTTTGTAAAGGCTTATATAGGAAAAACTTTTAAAATCTTCTTCTCTAAAACCACAGAGCCTAGATAGTTGGCATGTAGCATTGGCTAGTGGACCTCTACCAAGATTGTTCAAAATATGAACCCCAGATCAAAATTGACCCCGCACGGGGGGTCACTTATTTTTACATAGGCTTATATAAGAAAAACTTGAAAAATCTTCTTCTCTGAAACCACAAGGCCTAGAGCTTATATATTTGGCATGTAGTATTGCCTAGTAGACCTCTTCAAAGTTTGTTCAAATTATGACCCTGGGGTCAAAATTGACCTTGCCCGGGGGGGACATACATATACATATATAGGAAAACCTATTTGGTATATAACATTATCTAGTGATCTTCCACCAAGCAAGTGGACTTGTACCAAGGTGAGCGATATAGGGCCATCTTGGCCCTCTTGTTTTCAATTACACGAATATTTATAAAAGTTTGCATTATACTAGCAGACTATACTACAGGATACAGAAAGCTAATGATTCTAAAACAATGTCGTTTCTTTTTAAAAAATATCTAATATTTTTCTTCAACATTTGATAATCGCTTAGTACTCGAAATTTCGTTTCATATTAAACAAACAAAAAACAAATTTGATTCAAACCAAACGTGTATTAAAAACAAATCAGGGTCATGATTGAATATAAATATTAAAATCTTTTGAAACTGATGTATCAGTTGATCCACATAAAATATGACTTCTGAAACCTTGTCACTTCGAACTGTAAACCACCGGTGATTACAGTCTACCACTGCGACCAATTTTCTTTGGTTTACAATGATCCCGAAATATATACACTAACTGAAAAATGACTTCTTAAACCTTATCACTTCGAACTGTAAACCACAAGTGATTACATTCTACCATTGCGACCAATTTACTTTGTTTAGCAATTATTCAAGAATACATACACACACTGAAACTCTGACTGATATTTGATTATTTACCTTATGCTACAGAATACACTTGTCTTTTGGGGAAAATTTAATATGCGTCAGATCAAAAGCTTATTATTCTAATTACTTTGTTTTTCTAACTTACACTTCAATTGTTTCGTCTAAAAGGATTTACTAGTGCATTCTTCTAGAAAGATATGTCAATACACTTATTGTATTTTTGTTACATTTCCTACAAAAGAAACTCAATATTAGAGATGGGTGATTTCCTGAGGCATACTGTTATTTACAATGATGTTCGTGTCTGCTTTTTTGACATTTCCTTAGATTATTCCACTAAATATATCGTCCATAGAGTATTTGGATAATGAAATTAAATCCTTAAGGAAAACAATCTAGTCGATCGTTTATAAACATCTGTCTAAGCCAATAGGGTGTAGAGCAGTTGTTTTAGCAGCGCTAGTCAAGCAGGAATACTTGTACAATAAATCATTTTAAGAGATTTTCTGAATTTGGCAGAACTTCAAGAGAGGCAAACACAAGAGACGTCTTATAATAACTGAATATGTCTAAATTATATCTTTTCTTTGAAACTGTGCCCTAAACAAACTAAGATTCTAGGATTGTCTTCGAATTTTGAGCGTCTGACGGTGCATTTATTGTTCTGGTTTTAAGCTGACTTGCTCTAAGAATTAATAATTTTAAAACACTGTATAACTTTCTGTATGAAAACTCTGAGCCAATTCTGTACATAATCTGTACCAATTTAGGACAGAATGCTTACAGAATTTCTGTTTTCTGTACACAGCAGACACAGAATTTGACGTAATATATGTACTGAAAGTATTTAATTTCAATGAACCAGAATATATTCTGTACAGATTCTGCCAGACTTGTTGTATTTTAGTCTGTACATAATCCAGTTCCAATCTGCCAAGACCTTGTCGTATAGGTTAATAGCAGTGTCCAACATATTTTAAAATGAATGGAACTCCGTATTTAAAATATATGTATGACGTCATAAACAAATAATGGTGCGAAAGATCAGTGTGAATATTACTGCTAAAAGTAAAACATTCAATTTTTTATTTGAAGCAAATTTTATAAAGGTCCGTCCATTAGAGCAAATATGTTAGCTTGAATTTGTGGATGAGACCTTATAAAACATTCAACCCTTTGACGGACTAATAAGTACTTTTCAATAGCGAACAAATAATCCGAATCCTTTACATCTCAAGACGTTATCTGTGTAATTAAACACTACATATTATTTACTACGCTCTGATTCATATTATGACTTGAAGATGTACAAACAACAATGTTCTTAAAGATGCTGTAATAATGCAACGGTTGTCTAACGATACTTTTATTTAACCCAAAGAGAACATATCATACTAAAGTCATACCGATTAAGACATTGTCTGTTTAAACTCTAGATGTCATCTTAAATTAGACATGTCATTGATGAAAACCAATTCTTCTCATATGACATTTAGAATGCTTCGAGAAGAACTCGATAATGTTCGTGTAGATATATTTATAGATTGTACTTATGGTATTATTTGTAAAGAGACCCATACACTGCTTCATATGGTTGCTTGCTTAAAACAATATTGCGTAAAGGCAAATAATCAGATTGCAGCGATTAAGTATGTTGTCTTTCAAGAAGATGTCAAGAATGCTCAAATTTATCAAATACTATTTTGCGAGACAACAAAAACCATATATCGACAAAAATTAGTCTTCCTTTTATATAAAACCATATACAGCTTTTGGGATTATGTCTCTTAGGACACCTACACCTATTATACAAAAAGCGTTCAAATACGAATGTAATTTAGAGTACTACGGAAGATATCATAATGAATTTCATTGTTATTTTTACCTGGTACCCTAAAATATTCATCACCAACAGACACTCACAGCTTCAATCTCCTAATCCAATTTTTCAATTTTGTATCATAATATCTCCTGGGTATACTATGCAGACACTGTAATATCAAATGTCCGATAACGTTTCTTTAATATAGTCCCGGCCGACGCCTGACTTTCTCCCTGGGAGACAGATGCAAATACAAAGCACGAAAAGACCCCTTAGTTCTTTCACATGCCTAGTGTTTAGCACTGATACAAACGTTACTACCTCTAAGTTTCTAACCAGTTCATCTTTACTTGGGTTGGAAAAAATGAAAAGCGTTTCTGAAATTTACAAAGCTCCGTCGAGATTCGAACCGGGGACTTGTGGATTGGATGAGCGTTAACCCCATGACCTTGATTGGTAAAGAATACGGCATGAATGATATTTTGACACGCGTAGTTGGCTTTTAATGACAGCTCTTTTGCCGTCCTTTTTTGTCAGAATTTCACTAAGGCTTGAATCGACCACTGTAACAAGTCATGCAAGAGTTCAAACTATTTATCTGGGGTAAGTTTCAACAGGAATTAACTTATTTTAACGCGGGTATGTTTCGGATCTTCGGTTATCCATCTTGTCCAAATAAAGGCGTTTAAGAATGGTATAGGCATCTCATGTTGAAATACCAACTTACATACCTATTTGCCTTGTATTGTATGTTACTCGCTAAGAATTTAAATTTATGCAGAACTCTGGTTGCCATGGCAATGGAAAGGAAATACTTCTTACAAATCGGCCCAAGGATAAGATTTTTGGCGTGTAGCATTTTCTGGTGGACCTCTACCAAACTGTTTAAATCATGACAACAAGGTAAAAATTGACCACGCCCGTTGTGTGATTTGATTTTACATAGGTTTCTATAGACCTTTAAAGATCTTCTCTGAAACAACAAGGCACATAGCTAAGACTGTTTGCATATAGCAGTGCCTACTTCTATCAAGATTGTTAAATTGTGACCTCTGTCATAATTGACATCGCACTTGCTTTTCCACAAGATAACACCTATAAAGGGAAAACTTCTTGTCTAAACCCCTCCTCCCAGTCAAAACGGACTCAACGTTTTAACATATGCTTATATTACAGAAGAACTTCAACATTGCTTGATTTTGTTATTGATTTTTTGTATCCTTTTCGAAGCTTTGAACCATATGTACCGTTTTGATTGCAGATTTCAACGCTGACTTTGGCTGACTTTGGCTGACTTTGACCTTTTGTATAGTTTTTGTTTTTCAAGCTAGAAAAATGATTTTGGACCTTTTATGAAGTTTTATAAATTGTATGACTGACCTTGATTGTGATCTTTTTGCCTACTTACTTGTTTTAACGGTGTTATCCACTGCTATTACCTAAACTATCAGGAAACATAAGATAGTAAATACCACACAAAGGGTTATCAAATAGTAGGTTAGCATATATACTACCAAACCTTTATATTTTTATAAGAATAACCAATTTCAAAATTCAAATTTTCATTTTAAACTGGCCCTATTGGATGTTTACAATGCTTTTGACATAAAGAAAATCATCACAGTGATCAAAAGTAAAATTATATTAACACTTTATCAAATATTTATGTAACATTTATATGCACTCTGTTATTTGACCTAATAATATACTATAAATCATAGAAATTATTGCTATATATATGCCCTTGTATGTTGAAAATTGCATAATTTCGTATAATTTGTAAAATAAACAGTTACTGAATATGTCAGCACTAAATCACAAAATTAAATGTTAATTAGATGCCATTAGCATATCTGGTTTTGACACAAATTACAGGCATGACACTAATAAATGTTTCAGAAAAAGAAGGGAAACTATCAGACAATATGTGCAAGTTGATGAAGAATAAACCTCATTTTTAAAGCAGAAAATGTGCAAGAGAAAAAGACATGAATTGTTATATGAAAAGAGAGTGAAAGAAGGTTTTTTGTGTTAGATTTAATTCTCTTGCCTGGGAGTTGACTCTTTATAGAGATGATAGAATGGGATGATGCTAATAGTAGACCAACGAAGAAACAATAACATAAAGAAATTACTCTAATAAAGTGAAACAATAAGTGCGATACTTAGTAGTAAAATCAATCTAAAAGTCTCATTCTTCGATATTACTGGGTCATACTATATGAATAGTAATAATTGACTTGCAGATGCGCTCCTTATAGCAGTTTAGTATGACTTTTTCTTAGTCACCACATAAACATTTTAAAATATATCACAACACTGTTTAAAGCTTGTCTAATTAAACTGCATATCCACGGGATTAACTTAGAAATGAAAGACTAACTAAAGAGAGGTAGGAAATAATATCATACAACATAAAACTATTATAGAAAATACTGCACGGCTTTTGAAGTAAAAGGAAAAGTATAGACGAATGCAAAAAGCACAATTTATTGATATGTTCTGATATGTACTTGTGCAAGTTAGACATTTACTCCAAAGAATTCAATACTGGCGACTATTTGAAAACCATATGACAAGTTAAATAGACATATTTTAATGTTATCTGCTGACTTTTAACTTACTTAAATAGGTCTTGAAGAATTAATGCTTCATTGTAGTGAATAGATTTCCATTGTATGGATACATGTATAAACTTTCATCAAGATTATTGAACCCCTTTTGTTCTGTAATGCATGCTACTTCTCACAAGCGCGTGGTTTTGTTTACAAACACAAAATTTATAAGCGATTAATTTAAATTTGGTATCGACTGCTTGACAGATTTAGGAGTGATATAAAATTAAGATTAATTTTTTGGATGAATAGTTCTGTGATAAATTTCAGAAGAAACAGTTTGTCAACAGTTAAAAAAAATGGTATGTGATCTGAAACATATCCGAAATTATTGAAAATCCTGATCCCATGCCATCTAGTGGTTTGTATAGTCCAGTTATCGCCTTTTTAAAGGTGCATTCCCTACATTCTTCAAACATGAATAACGTGTGAACGTAAAATGATAAGTAAATACAATCATAAAAAGAAGCATATATCGCAAAATGCCTTATTTTATCACAAATAATCATCTGTCCATGTAAGGCAAATAGAACATTGTCACATCAAGGCCGTGATTTGTCAATCATCTTGAGACATTTAATTTGAACTCATTGGACTATGAACAAATCGTTTCAAGATCACTCACATAGTTTCTTGTGACCATGGCCAAGCCTTGATATGGTAATCTTCTATTTGCCATACCTGGTCAAACAGACAAAGCAGGTAAAACATGGCCATCGACCATGAGTGTTCCATGTTTCAACCATGCTCCTACCATGCTGTATCAAGTTTTACGCATGCGAAGTAAGACCTAATAGTGTTTAAAAAAAACAACAGCAAACGCAAGAATCCATAAAATTGCATTCAATTGATATATCATGCCGACGAATATATATATATGCATTCGTACAAGATAATAAAGAAGGCCTAGGCTGTATAATTTCAATAGTTGGCACTAAGCATATAAAGCGTTAAAACGGTTGTATCTTACTATCGTATTGCGTGCATTTATTGCGTGTACTTTTATAATCATTCTTGTAATCTCTCTTGAGTATTTTGTTATGACTTAGAATGTAACAAATGAACCACTGTATGAGGTGAATAATTTTCTTGGTACTACAAAAGACATTTTTGAAGAGGAAGATAAATTTAGAAAACATTCTCCCGAACTTTATGAATGTTAAATTACTTAACGTGTTTCATATATCGTCGCCTGTATTTGTCAAAGAAAACACAAGGGAGTCTATAGTCTGAAAATCAAGGAAATCGTTCTTGCTTGTTGAGAATCTGGTAAATTGTTTCCAATAGTTTTCTTTGCGTTATTCATAGACTTAACAACGTTAATCATTCATAATAATTCGCCAGACTCAGTCTTTTACATAGACAGTCAAGTGATATGGTTTTAACATGTTTGTGCCTGGTATGTAGTTTCTGTAAGGGAAATGCAAGTTATAAAATGAATTGACTTTAAAGCTGCTTGCTTTCTTGCTTTGGTGAAAATAGTTTTGTATGTTGCAGTATCAGTTTGAAGAAATTAAACGTTTTCACCGATATCTTTGATGCATTTGACTTATGAATATATATCACATTTACTCAATAAGATGTCATTATCAAAATTTCAGATAAAATGTTCCTGCATACTAATTTAAATATATTTTCATGAGGTACATCTCAATCAGCCGCTATTTCCAAATATCAGCCACACATTTATAAATCAAATATATGCAGGCGTAATTAACGAGAAAAGTTTACTCGAAACTCTCAAACATAAGTGAACGGATGTCCCCTACATCTTGCAGATTAAAGGGACACTCCCTGTATTTAGCAGATTATCGTCTCGAAACCTATATTATGCGTTCAATGAATTAAATACAATTATAAAGAAGAATCTCAGACGACAAATGCCTCATTATACCACAATTAATCAATATTGAGGCTTTCTGTAATGAATCGCATCAATACATTAATAGTACGACAACAACATTACATACATTATTGAATGTTTTACGGTACTGCAGTTTATTTTAAATCGCTGATTTTATCGATAGTGACTAGGAATGCATAGCTGAAATTTTAATGTTAGTTATTATTTATGTTTTTGAGGTAATTAGTTTCAAATTAGTTAAAGGGTATGTCCTTTTAAAATAGATAAAATGTAAATTGTTGATTTTACGCTTACTATCTGCGAAGTCGATCAAACGTTCGAATGTCGCATATAAAGTTACTAACACTATCATTTAGCTTTCCACCAGCATTCAAATATATTTTGGCAAAAACAGGGACACGTTGGAAAGTCTTCTTTTAATCTGGACGCACATCCTTATAAAATGTAGCGCATTCGAAAAAAGAAACAACTTTTCATAATAATAATAATATAATTTAACATTTACGTCAAATCAATCCTAGTAAAAAATCATTTTGCATCCTTCTCAAACTCTGATTTATTCTTGATTTGATACAATTTTGATCAAATATATTTCTGAAGTACACATTCACAATCAACTTTATGTCTGAGAAAAGTGGTATATTTGACAGCCATTCCTACGTAAAAGGGGTTAAAAAGCACTTAAAGTTATTTGTACGAATAATGAATATAAAATATGTCTAGAATCTGGCAAATTTGATGCTCGTCATATACTACGATTTTTGCGCTTGTTCATCCCTAAACTAAAGCCGAAAGCTTTATAGGTGGAATCCTGTGTTGGTACGGAAAATTTGAATGTTTGCAGAGTTGGACTTTTGTCAAAGAAAAACATCTGCGTTTTAGTTGACCAAACTTTCTGTTCCACTAAAATCAGAATTTCTTTTTTGTTTACAAAGATGTTGCGTAATCAAACTAATCAGTCGTCCTGTTGATGTATGTAAAGTGTATCGATGAATATTGACATTATATAACATTTTGATTATTTTTAAAACTCTACGTCACAAAAAGTACATAGAATTACATAATAAATAGGATTTTTTACATCCAATTTGGTCAAAAGGAACAAGGCAGTCTTAAAGAAAGCTGTATACCCCCCCCCCCCCCACACACACACAAATAAGAACATTGAAGGAGTGTTGTTGTCTGTAAAAGGTGCACAACAGCAAATCAAGTTAAGTATTCCATATTCAGTTAAAAAGGTGTTCTACCTATCCCATCATCTGTATATATATGATTTCCAGTGCCAAGATCTTGGTCCTACACGTCATATCATTGAGATTAACATTTGACCAGAGTTACATTTAAATCCCATTTAGGAGACATTGATAAGACTTTGTTAGCTACACTGGTCATATCCTGTCAGTTACGACAGTTAGTGCCCTTGGACCGTTAGTTCAAACGCAGTGAATTTGTCATAGGTCTGTTACACCTACCATTCCCAAATCATTTTAAAATACATGTACAAGAATTGAGTATAAAAGGCAGGCAAAAAACGAATAAAAGTACATTCCATATTATTTTTAATGGACTTTGCGCCATGTTTGACTGTTATTCTTTTGATACAATTATTGATAAATATGTTGCATTGTATATTTATATTATGAATTATATGACTTTCTGTAAGTAATATAAAAATTAGTAAGAAATTGACTCTTCAGTTTGGATGTTTTCTCACGTTTACTATTATACTGCTATAGTAAAGACATTTTATCTAACGAGCCCCTCAACGTCATATGAAATGTAATTATGTATGAAGAAACAATTAAGTACATGTATGTCTTACACTAGCCTAGTATACTTATTTATTTCATTACATTTATTCAATTTTTACTACGTGTTAGGTATGAATTCCTAAATAGAATTAATATTTGTAGTAATCTGGAAACGATTGACAAGCAAATAACATGATTGTCACGAAAACCACAGCCTACGGTAATCTCTGAACAGAAAATGCTGCAAAATAGTTATTTCACAGATTGATGTGTATGTTTAGACACCCTGTCTTAATTAAACTGAAATTGAATTTTTTTATTTTTCCTTAGGGTACTTGCGTTAATTAAATCATATTTTAAAATTATTGTTTAAATGTAACAGAAATTAAAACGAACAGCTTAACTTCAAGCAGACACTGCCAAAACTCGTCGGACAGTCGGACATGTCTGACAAAAAATCGCCGTGGCCGACGAAGAACGAGTGTATTCATCCTGATTACATACACAATAAATTTGTCGTGATCAAATGTCTATCCTCCGCTTTGCAACCGAGAAATTGTACCGATTTACCGTATCCCTCTAGTTTCATATTGGTACCTAAACTGAAACGAATCTCATTGGCTAACATACTGACGTCATGTAATAAGGTGCTTGAAATTTACATACGGACATTAATTTCTTTTTACGACTAGTCATTTCGCAATGCTTCAGCGGAAATCACCGATCGTAGTGGAATGTAGATCGGTGCTCGCGATTGGTTCCGAGAAATCTGCCGAAAGGTCACCTGAAGGTTATTGTGTCAGCGCGGTGCAACTTACAAAACAGCTGTAGACTGAACTTCCACAGAGATTCTACATCTTATCAGGGGATTTCATTTTCCTATTTTAGTTTATACTAATTTATTTTAGCTTGATTGTGAAAAAGCTTGTTGCTTATCGAGTCATTCTCGAGTCCGCCTCCTGGACAAACCTATTTTGTGCATTTATATAGTTTTAATTCATCTAATTTAGATATAATTGTTTGTTCTTATTGGTAAACAATGTCGTTGCTGAACTTTTTCTTTTCTATTAAAAAGAAACAAACTCCACCCCCTGTCACGAACAATGTGCAGTTAGACTAAGAGGCTGTTTCTTCCTCTTAGAAACGTAAAGAAACACCCACTGAGGAAGCTATTGAACAGCCAGAGGCTCGTCCTAAGCAGAAAAAGCAGCCCGTAAATTCCAAGAAGCTTGGAAACTAATCAGACCTTGGCTGAAATTTCCTGCTAAAAATCAGCTAATGAGATGTACTGTATGTATATATTATAACGGACCAAAGCCTCCGAAAAAGCACATCAAAGGGCAGAACGTGTTTATTACGGGCAGTTCAAACATAAATCATCAACTGTATCAGACCATGAGGATTCTTAGGCTCACAGGACAGCTAAGGACATTTTTAAGACAAGAAATAGTACGCTTTTGGATGTGTCTAAATCCAAGGCTGGTCAAGCTCTTTTAAGCCTTAAACAGGCTGAAGGAAGTAGACTATCATTTTTGTTCGAAAATGCCAAAGCTGTGACAAAACAGGGCAGGCCACTAAGTAATTACAGGTGACTTTTTAAAATAGATCTGTCTGAAGAGATCGACTTAGGCAGTACATATTTGAATGAAAAAAATGAACTTAAATTTGTAAAATATATTGCATATATTGAAAGAAAGAAGACTTCGAATTTGGTCAATAGTGACAAAGTTCTTTTCCTTTTTGATGGACGGATCAACCGATATTTCTGGAGACGAACAGGGGTCTATTTACATCAGGGTCTCATATTAGGGCCGGGTCAATGAAAGATTTTCAGCTATGGGTTCACCTGCAAGCACATGTTCTGCAGATCTCTATGACTAAGTGAATGGAATATTTCAGTCAGAAAATCTACTAAAAGGTTGATATCATTATTGCCTATTTTTTCATACATGAATTAAGTAAAAAATATTAAATGTTTCATTGCTCTTAGAATTAATTTTGTAAATTGTTAATAATGTATCTAAGGTCATGGCAGAATAATTAAGTAAATTTTCAGCTAATCCTGTGTAATATTAATCATAAACTTGTATTGTTGATATTAAATATGTTCTCTTTTCTGTGTTAGTTGTAACAAATAAAAATATTATCATATTTTAAACATACATAGAGAAACTGGTTGGAATGGGACGGTGCCTCAAATATGGTTGGTAAGTACAAAGGGCTGGCTACTTTACTCCGGAATGATATAGGGGATGATTTCGTTAATTAATGTCCATTGCCTCTGTCACAGACTGGAACTGGCGTTCGGAGATCAAAACATTCTAACAAGTTAATGACTCTCCTGATTGGTCTCCATTATTTCTTAAGAAAGTCATACAAAACAAACAGCAGTCGCAACATACATCTCGAGCTTTGAACGTTAAAGGAACTTTATCCCCAAAGGAGACTGGGACCCGTTGGCTCTCCCATTTGAGTAATGGAATAAACAGCATCCTAAAATCCTTTAAAGCTTACGAGGCTAGCCTGTCAACACGGAGTCACACTAATTAAAAAGCTGAAGGATTGGTAAAAATCATGTGTGACATATGTGTTATTCATGAACGTGAGTTCCAAAAGTCAATCAGATTCAGAGTCTACCAAATTATACTAGTCAGTAGTTAACTACCGTTCTGTTACTGTTCATTGTATTTACATGTACTGGAAATGTTTACTTACTGACGAAACAACAGATGCAATATCTGCTACAATTTAAAAACGTTATGATCTGGGTGGAGATACCATTACTGTAGTCAATGCTACCAAAGTTATGTGCATAAGGAAGTGGCCAATATCGGATCATGTTATCCTTGCAGGTGACTTGTGTTGGGGTACAGTGTTTATTCCTGAGTTACATTTTTATTAATAATTTTTGCGAAGTTATGGTATTCTTCATTTTCAGATTTGCATTTTGTGAAATTCTGATTGCAGTTCTGTACATATCAAGCAGTTGAAATTGTTTCCGTCACTGTTTGTGTAGAAAAGAAATCGAAATATTTCCTATGAAAAGAAAGTCTCGGCACAATGCATACCTATTTTTCAATTATACTACAGACTAAGTAGTTATACCCTGTTGCAAGACTAATCTTGTTTGAGCACAGTAAGAGTTAGACCATAATTCAACACCTGTACAGCTACTCATTCTGTACTTTTCAGACTATGGATATGATGAAATTAAACATGTGGCTGAATACTTTAGTAAGAAATTGCAAAGTGCCTGTCAAGATATTGCTGTTGAAACATGTTTGTTAGAGTGGAGTAGACTGAAGAAAATAATTGCTAAACCGTAAGAAAAATTGTTAAATAATTTGATAATGTAATAATAGCGAGAAGAATATAACATACCCCAGTGACATCATGTTTGAAGCTGAATCATTATTTTTTAGGCATGCAACACAATTGGAAACAATTACTTTGGCTGATGTGTTTGAGGATGAGCTGCCACAAATAATGTTAATTATAGACCTCCTTCTCAGTCTGCCACCTACCAGCGCCTCTTGTGAAACATGATTTTCACAGATGAAACTGACCAAAACCAGCTGCAAGGTAAATTTAAACTCGTGAACGCTACATTCTAAAACATTCTTTTGCAGGTAAATAATTAGTTATACCAAAATTCATACAACCAGATCACCAGTAGTGAAACAAATCATTTTTTTTTTTAATTTCATCAACAGGTGTACTTGTTAATTAGATAATATCAGAAATGCTTTGTAGTAGTTATACCATCCAAATAAGTAATCTAAAATGTTCTTCAAATTTAGTGTATATATTGTATCTACAGGTGAAATTAGTCTTTCCTGACATTGGCATGTACAACCCTGAGGAAGCTATTGATCAATGGCTGGCAAGTTCTGTAGGTTTTTGAAGAAATCAGACTTCTTTGAATTAAATTTCTAAATTTATTTTTTATATCTATCAATAAGTGGCTGTTAAAGGGAGGAGGTGGCTTAACTATTAGTGCCAGAGCAGCAATACTGAACTAGCTACCGACCTAACATATAGTGACAAGGACCTGCAAGATGATAGGGCTGCACCAACACAAGATAATTCTGAATCTGAAGTTGTTGCTCATGATGATGATGTCAATGAGTATGAGGATGATGACATGGAAGTCGAAAATATAAACAATGCGTTATGTTATGATGATGACTCTGATTATTGTTCAGATTATCAGGAGGAAAACGAAAATGAAAAAAATATTCAGAGACATCTTAAAGAATTTTCACCTGAATAAAACAAGAAAAGTCATATTGTTATTTATAATGTGTAAATATAAGCTGAAGGTAAATGCCAGCATTTTGTGTTGTTCATGGTTTGTCTGACAACATTTTTGATTGTCTGACAGATTTAGAAGTTTAGAGTGTGGGGAGATTTTGCGGTATCGACGTTCGTTGAGAAATCAGTTTGTCAGTTTGGGGAAGAAACCAGTGCATGCTGCGCTTCAAAACGGCCGATAAATATGACGGGTGTTCGAGTTTTGCAAGATTCCGAACATACATGTATTTCCTTTTTATCATTCGTATAAATAACTTCAAATGCTTTTAATTTCCTTTTAAAGTAGGAATGGCTGTCAAAAATAGCACTTTTCTCAAACATAAAGTTGATTATGAATGTGTATTTCGGGCATGTATTTGATCAAAATTGTATCAAGTCAGCAATAAATCACAGTATGGAAATGATGCAAAATGGTGTTTACTAGGATTGATTTGAATTCAATATAGAATAATGTATGTTAATAAAGGATAGTTTGTAGTCGTCTAAGTCACGTGACCACTGGCTAAACTGGGTATGATATAATGACTAATAATAGACAGTTTTTTATATGACAAATGTTCTAGAATACGTTATTTACATACAGTTTGAAGAACATGTTTTGGGACCAAAATCTGAGAGCGAGCAGCTTTAAATCCAGCTAGCAACCTTAATGAAATTCGGAGTTTTGTAAAAATCTGTTTGAGACGTTCGTTACCTTGGATGTAGCATTTCTATATATCAGGCCATTATAAGCTTCTAGCCATCTTTGAAAACAAACCTTGTATGCTGTTATAAGTGTAATTTGTCTTAAGATAAACGTGTCATTTGTCTTAAGATTCACGTGCCATTTCTCTTAAGATTTCAAACATTAACATTTATGTTCAAATAATCAAATTGTGAAATGTTTGGAGGTTATTTCTAGACACTTTACGCGCAAAAAGCCTGAAGATATAACTCTGTTCCATTCCTGGCTGAATTTAGACAGATTTCGTAAAACAAAACTTGAAGTGCTTTTATTTCCTTGAACATGGGAAAGTGCATCGCTGCTAACTGACATAATGTTAATGATAACATCAATATGTATTCCAGCTTAAATTGAGACAATCTTCATTTTGTGTTTATGAAATACTGTTTTCACGTAGCATCTTTCAAAGAGCACACTTACCATATAGTCTAGTAAATTAAGAGGAATATGTGAAAATGTAGGCAATTGACATGTATTGATCCATTTTGTAGAGTAAATGTGTGAATGTTCGTCGTACTAGTATTCTCAAATGTGAGGCTAATAAACACATACTTCACCATTTTGCTAAAATGCCTTAAACGTTTTTTTTAATTCTTTTGAACACACTAATGAAATATTTAAAGTTTAATCATCTTATACAAACTAAATTATTTATAATTCAGCCTTGGACGTCAATGTTATATAGTATTTCAAATATATCACCTGTTCGTAAATTCATGTCATGAATTAATTCACACGATAGTTAACCAATCGTAATTCACGTATTTACATATAAACATAATTTTAATTCTTAATCATAGATTAAAATTAATTTCTGCGATATAAACGAACATAAGAACTGAAGAAGTTGATCCACTGTTACAAAAATCACGAGAGAAAATAAGCATCATATTATATGAAATGGTAAATGTAAGATTATCATTGTAAAACAATTTTTTAGCCATAGCAATATTCAATTATTTAATTTGATAAATAAGTTATTAAATTAAGACTTCTAAGAAACTTTGTGCAGAAGTTAAGCGCTTTGGATCTTAAAGTGGAATAAGCAATTGCTTAAGTTTCATGGTTTAAAAGTTACTTCTGTAAGATTAATTTGTTTTTTTTTTCTGGAAGAATGGTTGTTGATTTCCACGAGTAACTGTAAACACAGACATGCACATTCGTATTCAAGATTTATGTGTTCCGACAAGTGTTATCTGTCTACATTAAATTTGTTTCTACAACATTTGTTTTTCATCTTACGGATCCTTTGAATTGTGAGCTATTGAAATTAGGTTGCAAACATATACCTAGGGCCAGGGTTTATTTTGACCTTCTGATTTAGATAAACATTATAAAATGTATGGTTGATGCCCTTATGTTCTTATGATGACATGTTCTCATGCAGAAATACATTTCTAAGAACGATCAACCATTATTTAATACTATTGATACTAAGTCATCAGTGTGTGGAACATGAGTAACTTTGAACATCTAGTGCATTAGATCACTCGCTAGCGGAAACATATCTCCAGTGGTGTGACAACTATTTAGACACTTTAGACATTTATTTACACTTTTATTCTATTAGGACATTGAAAGCTGTAATTCGTTGTGACAACATTACAATATCTTCCATTTCTCTCTGTACACAAACGATGTTACAGGGAATATCCCTAAATCTAGCAGATTATTTCTCCGGAACATAAATGATGTGTTCTATGAACGCAAAATAACGAATAAACACACTTTTATTGAACAACATAATTTATATCGAAAAGTCCCCCATTTTAGCACCATATAAGCCTTCTGTAATAAATCGCATCCACCCTTTTATTGCACAATACCAATTTAACATAGAGTATTGAGCGGGTTACGGACTACGGTGCCGCAATAAATGTTTAAAAGCTGATATTACCGGTACTGACAGGAATGTGTAGCTTCAACTTTCAGGTAAAGTAATGAAACATGCAAATGTTCTATTATCTATGTTTTTGAAGTTATTTAATTTGACACCAGTTATTGGGAGTGTCCCTTTAAAGGAAATAATGCATTAGAGAACTTCTCTTCAACTGGTTGTATGGCTACAATGTGCTAGTTCTGATGATGTAAAAGGTATTTTATTGCTGTATATTTTAATATCGTCATAGTTTTAATTAAA
>JAUMHA010295249.1:0-11436 GCA_032359765.1 Saxidomus gigantea | reverse complement strand
ATGAATACAAGGTGACCTTTACCGTAACTGATTTTGAATTTGATCTTGGCCTTAATGGGTAGAAGATGACCTTGCCCACGATGTGTAGAAGGTGACCTTTACCGTAACTGATTTTGAATTTGATCTTGGCCTTAATGGGTAGAAGATGACGATGTGTAGAAGGTGACCTTTACCGTAACTGATTTTGAATTTGATCTTGGCCTTAATGGGTAGAAGATGACCTTGCCCCGCGATGTGTAGAAGGTGACCTTGACCACTGATCGGTCGATAATGACCGTGACCTAACATGGGTAGATAATAACCTTAACCCTTGCTCGATAAAAGATGGCCTTACCTTTGATGGACAGAAGATGACCTTGAACCAAGATGGGCAAAGTTGATCTTAGCCCTTGATTGACATGATATAACATTGACCAAAGATATGTAAAAGACTACATTGAGTCAACCAACCATAACAGAAAGTTTCATTTCTAAACAGTAAAGGTAAATAATGTATCTAGATCTACAAAATCTAGTGATAGTCAAATGTGGTGTTTGAAGTTGACCTTAAATAATTTTACAAGACCTGAAGTAGATCTATTTATGCCTTGGTCTATGCGTTTTCGTTAACATGCATGGATTTTCAAAACCCCTTAGGGATGTAGAAGTTAAAATTGATCTCTAAAGACAGGTGAAATAAAAAATCGAGGGAAGGGATCATGACAAATTGTGACTAGTTAAATCGTGCTTTCTCAGCAATCTCCGTAACAATAGTTACGAAAATAATTGCTGATGACGTCAAAGTTATGACGTTTTCGAGGTCGTTTATTTCAGAACATCACGTATGCGACATAGTCGAGAGTTTTAACTAACAAAACAGCAGATGTTTTGCCATATGGAACTCTTGTATGAGCTGTATTTGTCATGAGAAACAATAAGATATCGTTTTACCTAATGCATAAGAAGCTCAAGACAGATAAGGCTTTTGTGGCTGCAGCTGACGTTCAAATGCTTACACTAAAAGAACAGTACAATTAGCTTCTAGTTGATAAAACTGAGCTGACGGTAATATAACCATGCGTAAGATGTATTAATTGACACTTTAAACTGACATTCATTGCCACACTTTCTTACAAGAGAGAAAATAATTGATCAGTTGTGAAGTAAAAAATAATGTTTATTGGCTCTCTGGTGGCGTGAATGCGGCTGTAACGCCGGTGAATAGCTTTACGAGCGCATATTCGTATCAGCGAATTATTGATAAATGTAGCTAACAAATTATTAATGTTAATGACAACGGTATGCCGTTAGAAAACAGTTAATTTTTGCAAAAATTTTAATAGCTCAATGAAATATTAGATGAGCGAGGAGATAAACTTCCGAGTTCCTTAATAAAAACATATCGCGTTAACAAGTTGATGAAGTTTCCGTCATTCGTAAGGTAATGAAAAGAACCAAGCTTTCACTGTCAAGATCAGCATAATAAAATAAAACGATAGAAACAGGAAAGTACAGACAGGTATTTGAAACAATTCACCTTTACAAAATGTAGACCGGCGATTTAATTAACCATTAACTTAATTAAAATGAATAATTATAATCATAATGATTATTATTATCTGTATTATGATTCTTCTGTAACTTTTTGTTACATCAGCCTCGTCGCCAGCGTTAAGCATAATGATAATAATAATAATCACCATCATAATCATCATCATCATCATCATCATCATCATCATCATTAAAAAAATACTATTGGGCATTGAAACTTTAACGATGTTTAAGTCCACCCTTCCTTAGTTGTGCGCCTTAAACAGCTATGTCTTCTTGATCTACAACAAGAATCGTATTGTTCCCGACAGAGTCAGTACCAAAGAGAAAAACACGAGAAAATGAGTAATTGCCTTGGTAGACATGGTATACACACCAAAAATATGTTTATTAACTTTTATACCCGCTACTGACTGAAAATATCGGTTATGAGTAATAATTACTGACAAGTAGTATTATGCGCTGAGAATATGAAATTTCAATAGCAATTTTAGTTTCCGTATGACTATTAGCATCTTCTATAACACGTGCATTTAAGCGATTACAAAAATATGCTTTCATTGGGTATATGCTGGAACATGATACTTACTGAACATGCTACAGTCTGTGTAACGATGATGGAAATTAGTTCACAGTAGCACGAACTACTAACTACTAATTAATGCAAGCATTCGCCGCGTACGAAGTTTAAGCTCGACCAACCGAAGCTGGGCCAAGCCTTTCCGCACCGCTATAAAGTATACACAAACGCGTTAGTCAGGGAGTAATCCATGACATTCTGAATTGCTAAACTTTATATTAGTAGTAGTCGTCCGCTCATTCGAACACCCTAATCCACAGATTAAAAAAAATAAAAAATAAAAAACGGTGCACCGTGAAAAATTATTATCATGTAAAATGGATGGATGTTTTTTTTTTTACCTGAACGCCGTCTGCTACTCCTTCCGTCGGCTGTCATAGCAAAGCACACTATAACTGTTATCCATACCATGTAAAAGTGATCAAGTGAATACAGTTTCCGTATTAACATCTTTCACTCCACTGGAAAAATATCTCTTTTTTTCTAAAGCCTTAAATCATGTCTTTCTTCTTTTTTAAACATTAAAAAATATCCTTACATTTTGTTCTTGTTAGCATCTATATATTACTATTGTCAGTTCCGATAACAATATTTCCTCAATACATATTCGTCTCCGTATAGGTTTAACCATCTTGTGCCAATTAGTTCCAAGCTTTTCTAAATTTCACAACATTTAACTTGGCAAAATACTTCGATTCTCTCAGAGTTAGATAACATTTTGGATTTCCCTGAATATTAATAAAATCGTTGATATCTTAAGCGCTCCAGCTATGATGTGCTTGGCACCTATGATATTTTTTGTTTAATTTTTCAAAAAGATAATATGAGTGAACTACTTTTATAAATATGATAGGTAAATCACAAGGTAAAATGTCTGACTAACTTAAAAGCTCTGTCTTTATATAATATGCAGTGCAACTTTTCGCTTAATACTTCAAAACTGTTAATGGATATTTTATGTTTCGAGACTCGGGTAACACGAGCCGCCTAATTTAATTACTCCATTCATTTGTTTTTTTAATTAGTCTTTGATAAATATTTCTTTAACAGATGTAGTTGTGGTTTTTAACACAAAAACTCCTGTCGTTACATCTTGTTCTCGTCTTGTTACCATTTTTGCTGTTGTTGTTGTTGTTGAAAGCGTTTCATTAAACTGATTTAACTGTATGCAATATTTTTTTTAAGTGCCGAACCAAGGCGGAAGCAAATTGATGCTACTAAAATGCCTATTTATAGATCTTAAAGTCCTTTGGAAATTTCTCTTTTTGCCTCAGTTGTTCAAACGTTTCACATAAATACAAAATGTATATACATGTTTGAACGCCCGCACGCACGGACAAACACTGTCTAGTGGATTCATAAACAATAGTCTTTGAAAAAGGTTCAGATTAATTCAATATAGCTTTTAATCGGTGGTCTCTGTTATCTTTAGTTTGAAATCTGTTTCATGTACCTGATAGTACCTGACAGTTCGTTTCATTAAAATCTGATTCCAATTACGTGACTTTAAAACCAATGCTTCCCCATAACGTGTACACTTCAATCGCCCTCACTTCACCTTAGAACCACAAAATAATTTATAAAAGTCACTCATCTTCCGTCCACACCGTTGATTTGTATAGCGTATAAATACAGTTTTCACAAAAAATGCATTCTTTGTAAACATAGCTTTTTACTTGACGTTTTACGACACAGAAAGTCTTATTCAAGGAGCACTTAAAGTCACATACAATCTTAGCCGCTTTATTCCATTCTGACATTCATTCGTTTATTAAAAAAAAACACATAGAGGTCTTTTCATATCAGATGTGTCTAAAATAGGTATGAAGGGAAAATGTAAAGCAAGACTGTAAGCGCATTGAAGCATATATATTTATATATATTCATATTTACTTATTTTGCGGCCGTAGCACGGAGTTATAAGAGAGCCGGTTACCTTTAAAGAAAACTGTCCTTTTCCTTTTCAATACACGATTTATTATCTCTATCTTCTCAAAATTCAACTAACATATATTTTTAAAAAAGTAATTTCTTTGTTGAACAGAGCGTCTATTTTGACTACCTCATTTTACACTTTTAACTTTCTGCTTTACTTACTAAATCAACTGGTAATGAGTAATTCCCCTCGAAAACTCTTGCAATTTTTCTACGGAAGCTGAGAGGGAACACAATTACAAACAAATGATTGCGGATGCGACACGCGTAATATATATATTTTTGTGTGTAAATCAGGAATTTCCTTCTTTTTTTTAAAAATAACTGGCCATAGAACTCAAAATCTATGAACTGTTCAAAACATGGCAACTGCTCCTACATACTGTAGTTACAGAGCAAAATTTCACGGAACGGCCCACTTAGGACTTAACAGATATTCGCGGATTCACAGACATCAGAATGTGTAGAAAAATGCGTAGAATAATCGCGATGGAGAAGCATTCGCGGACAAAAGATTAACTCGTGAATCGCAAAAAAATATATGCACGAGAACATTTATATACATATACATAAAGTATAACAACTGACAATCACTACAGTGAAAACTTTTCAAGGCGTACGCCAGTATTCGAACCTGTACCCGGTACGGAGCAAGGCAAGGTAAGAACGGCTTAGACCTCTCGTTTAAAGAATCGTTTGTTATAAGGTTGCTGACTAAATGTTCTTTCTTCCATCTTAAAAAATTTCTGGCAGTTTTTTTATCCGCGGGTATAAGACTACCTTAAGTAACATTTTTAGCTATATCGGATTCTTCAATCAAAAGGAAAATAAACATTTTAACGGTGATACAACAAAATTCTTCTTGGTCGCTTCACATCATCTCAGATAAATTCGCATGTCAAGATGCAATGGTATAGTACACACGGGTAGTGGGAAACTAAAATGCGTTTTGACTGTATTACTGAGTGATATAACGTTTCTTTAACACACTTGTGACAGTAGCCATAATAAAAAAGACATACTTTAACGCATATTAAAATAAAACAGAAGTATGTAATTATATTAAAAAGACTACACGCAAAACTTGAAAATATAGACTGTTATAATGCAAAAACCTGTAAGACTCCATTATTCCCTGTCTTTTGAAATATGGACGATATGATGTAAAGGAAATGACACGAAATCGGGGGAAAACAGGAGTCATATCAACCACCTCCGATCAAAATGTTGTTTTTTTCATTTATTCTATAACATAATCTATTTTCTTGCGAATGGTTCCATAGCCCATACATGTAATAGTTTTCCTTTGCAGAACAATATTCTAATTTAGAACATTTTCAATGTCATCAACAATATTACTTATTGAAAGCTAGATTAATTTCATTTAGATCGGCCGACCCTGGGATTTCTCCCCGGTGAACTTGCCAAGACTCCTGACAGACTCAGGTTTAAAAGATAGATGTAGATACAAGGACATCAGAATACCAGACCCTATCTCATTTACGAATAGACCCCTTGGTTCTTTTACGTGCCCGCTATATAGCACCAATACATGTGGGGCTACCCCTTGGTTTCTATCTGGTTCGTCACTAGATGGGTGGGAAACGCTGAAAAGCGTTCCTGAAATTTCCAGTGCCATGGTCGGGATTCGAACCGGGTTTCTCCGGATTGGTAGTCCAGAGTATTAAGTCTCTAGTATTAAAGTACAGAAAATCTAAAACATCTACAAATAAATCGTTTCAATACGATCTCATCTTAACAAATTATTACTCATCCCTAGATAGAATAGGAAGACAGCACCCTTGACCTTATGGCTCTAGTGTAAAACTGTCATCTACTAACCACTGACTTATATCAAGTAGGCTGGCAAGAGGCTGTAGGTTCAAATGCTGCGGAATAGTTTTTGTTTCTGCAATTTAAGTGACATTCAAATTGACTTAATTGCCTATATATCAATATGCGTTAACACTTCATACTAAAATAGTCTTACGGTATCTGCAAACCACTCCCGAATCACGCATTATGTTACTGGTCGATAGACCAAAGAAGCCTTTTTTCAATGGAAACAGCTATTGGCTTCGACTTCCCTATGACCTTGACCTTTCAATTACTAACACCAATATCGATGTGAATCTTCTACTACAATTTTATTCAAGTTTCGCTGACAGGAAACGAGTCCCAATGTCAATCTGTCTGTGACCTTTGCATTCACACTGGATAATCGGACCCCTTTTTATCATTTGGGTCATCCCCAATCCATAGGCAACTAAGTTTTAGAGTTTCAGGGAAACTGGTGAAAGTGCTCTCTTGAAATGTTCTTGATCTGATTTCGGGCGTTAAAACATCCGCGACCCAGACATTTCGATATACTGACCCTAATATTGACTACACGCGTCTTAAATATGAAGTTCGAGGCCACTTAACCAATTCAGTATATAGAAAACCATCCGAAACAGGTACTTGAATGTAACTCCTCTGACCTTCACCTTTGACCTAATTACTCTCATATCCGTTTCCCGTAGAAGCAGCTAAGAAATCGGGTTTGATCAGCTGGTGTCACCATAGCACAGAAGTAACATGAATGACGCTAGAGCTCAGGAAGATTTCAGTCGTTTTTGCTGTGACCTGCTTTGTACAATTTGTTAAAAAAGAAGTTTAAGGCACATTGGCTAAATTGTAGAAGTGAAGCGTTTTGCAGTACCTGGTTCTCTGTGATGTTAATCTTTGACCTTCAGATCCCAATGTCAATGGTGATATGTGATTATACGTATTGAACATTATTACAAATTACCTCCAAGTAAAGGTTATCTACAATCTTGTTGAAATAGTTGGGAAATTCGTGCAAAAATGTCAAATTAAACGAATAGTTATTGTTGACACTTAGAAATGTCGCAAAGTGCGCAATTCAACAAAGAGTTTTTATTATTTACAATCTAAATTGTTGTAAAGCGCGCAACGTCTGTTTGAGCCTAACAGTTATTATAGACTAGTGGAATGGAAATTCACCATCTTAGTTCATTGCTCAGAATCTCCTAGCCTGACTGGCATTCAGTCCTTACATCTACTTCCTTTAGCATTCTTCTATTTCCTTATTGCTCCCCTACTTCTTACAAAACTTCTTATTAAAAGACAATTGCCCCAAGTTGTAATGAAATATATTATCATCTTGCCTGGTGCCGAGGCTAAGAATCCTTTAGAGCATTGCCAGGAAAACAAGGGAGATGACGTTAACACACGAATTCTATTATGCATTTAAGTCTGGGCTAAACATTATTGTTAATCAAATTTTGACACGAAAAGGGTATCCCGCTACCTTAAACATCTTAAACAAACGACTGCAACGCTGGTGCAGAATCTTTTTAATTGTTAATAATGAGGCAAAAAATAATTCCTGTAAAAATATACGCAAAAAAGGAACGTCTGGCTATATATAAATAAATGATTTAGTGTTAGTTTTCAAGAGACCACACATCAAGTAAATTTCCCATCCCGATATCACCGTACTATAAAGTAATTTCACAGGGGATGTAAAATGCTTTTGAATAATTGTGAGGTGGGAATTCACGTAGATAAAATAAAGATATAATATCAAGACTGGAGAATTCATTTATTTTCCGTGCGAATGACGAGGTATTTATGATATCGTAAACTGTATCAAAAAACCTTACAACAAATAGTGAATTAAATACCTGTAATTTTAAATAATATAACGCATATAATTAAATTGGATGGTGTTATGTGATATTTGAGAGGCTTTTAGGGTTATCAGGTGTGGTTGTAATTCCCCTTTTGTGAGGCAGATTCGTTTTCTGCCAAGTTTGAATTCCATCAGTAATTAGTACACGACGTAACTCAATGAAAAGTAAAGAATCAAAGTTAGTTGATAGTTTTTTTTAAAAATAAATTAACATCCCCAGACAAAATTGTTTAAGTACATTTTGAAAATTACCAGTGATATGCATCTAGGTACAAGTCTTGTTTTCATCGCGCGGACCACCCGTTTTTAAGAGTTAATAAAGTACTTTATAATGTAAAAGTGCGTTTCTGTTAAGCAAAAGATATTTAAAGCAGCCCAACACATGCAAGTTTTCACACCAGTTGTGGTATGTGAAAGACACAATTATATAAATACAGCCCACGAAAGTCTAAGAAGTTGGCAACAGCGATGTCTAATAGACTCTCATGAAGTCGAAATATATGCACCCGTCCCAAAATGTTCGAAAGGTAAAGGGAAAGGATAGGACCAGCAAATGATTGAAATAAGTAGGTGTTCGACTAAACCGATTCCACAATATATACAGTTTGGCCTGTTTAACCTTTAAATCAGCAGCAATCATGTCCATGTAGCAGGCACTTTTATCAAGTCTACCTAAGCGGTAGAATGTGTAGAGGTTGAGCTCATTGTACCAGGGTCCGTAGATACAATATACCGAGTTACGGACCCTGACTTAAATCGTGTAACTTGCACCGACCAAAACTGTCAATAAAAACTATATTGTGACAATTTACACTTTCACAGCGATACATAATAACGTACATGGGATATTCAACCAGCGGAAGTTGCTTGAGCCCAGCATGCCTAACAAAGAGAAAACCAGGCTCAAGCTACTTCCGTTTGTAAAAGATATAGCGACAGGCATACCTTGTAGCTAGTGTATAATACATCACCATTAAACTGGACAGTCGGACATGTGGTTAAGGAACGATGTCTGTCGAGGTTTAAATCTCTCGAATCACTTGCTTTGCAATATTTTACAAAACATAAGACTTCAGTTTTCGATATCTCAACATTATAAAACATAATAGCACACGGTTACCGATATCATAAATCAATGAAACATTTACAAAATTCAGACAAAATTTGGCTCTGTCTGAAAAATTCTTTCAACACTTTCAACTGAATGAATGTCTGGTAGAGATGTTTTAAGTGTTTCATTTTATCTACCTCAACCATATTTTTAATCTTAATGGTCACAAAGATATTAATATCTTTTTATTTGTTTCAAACACAATCGAAATGTTCATATTTTTACATTCTGTGATGAATAATGGATATTTCAAAGTTGGCTCAGTGACGAGTAAAGAATGGCTTCTTTAATAAATACAGTTTTGATTGATGCTAGAATACAATATTTATATTCTGTTCAAGCAAACTTTATTGGTAAATTGGTCGCACGGATCAAGTTATAATTATAGTTGCCTCCCTTATCACGCGCTATTCAGACTGCCCTCTATATTAAAACCGGACATTTCAGAACCAAATGCCGCAGTCAATTTCATAGTAAACAAGTCTCGCTAAAACATCATGGAATCATTGATAAGATCACGTTTTACTTGTCCAAAGGGTGGTGTCAATACAGGAACTTAACTGCATTTGATTTGCATGTAACGTAACTAAAATATGAAACAGTCTCCCATTAAATCGTATCAACTCGGCAATCTCCGGCAAACTTCGAAGAATGATTCAGTAGAATACCGCCGAGGTGATGCAATTGAAAGAAGCATGTTTATTAGGAATTCCTTTAAGAGAGCCCACACTGGACTGGTACTACATGTATATATTCCTTACCTGGGAAAGAGATCAGTTTTATCGTCACAGAACACAGTCCCGATCCGTTCCGAAAATTTCCAGCAACAACTCGATTAAATCCAAAGAATACGTCGTAGTCTATTTTTCCGTACAACGTCTCCTGTCCGTTTAATGTGAACAGAAATTTTGACTCTAACTTGTCCTTGATCTTGCCTCTATTCCATTCTATCCTTTCGTCGCTTACACTTAAAGTTGCCTTCGATCCTTTAGTTGCAAAACCGTCAATAGTCTTAATCAACAGTCCGCCATCACTGCTGGCGTCCATGTAACCAGGTAGCGTGTTACCATAAATACGCATCTGCCGGTTCAAGATTTGAACCTCGGCCATATTGCTAGTTGTATCGTCATCTCCGCCATAACCGTCACCTGTCGGAGAATCAGAAATATCTAACGTCCAGGATCTTGGCGATTTTCCATAGTGCAGCGAGAGTTCTGCCCCTTTATACGGTCCAGAAAAATCGATTTTTACCACAGCTTGACTATCACAAGCTCCTGTGCGTGTCCATGTGGGCTTTTGAATAAAATCCACATACTGACTGTATCCACGTACCCGTGCCCGCTGCAGGTCGATCTGAACTAAATTGTTCTCTAACCGACTGTAGGAGATATGTAAAAGACCTACAATATCAAATAAAATATGTTTATTAACAAAATGCTGTATTCAAGTGCAGAAAATCACGACCGGTGACATACGAATTTCAGATTTCTGCTTCGAACTTGATTCTCAGTCAAATTGCAACGTTCTAAGGGAAAATGTTGGCCCTATATGCAAAAAGGAAACTGTAGCGTAAATCCTTAACATCTCAAAGTACCCGAGCCCCAAACTGATGTAGTTTTGATGCATGATGACCCCATTTATCACTTGCAGATGTGTTCTCTGCTGTAAGGGCTTGTCAATTACGTGACAAAACTAATACTAGTATGCAGGAATCACTATATAGACTGTTGATAAATACGTCCATATTAGACCATATAAGATGGATTTCTATTGCATTAAACTCTATTTTCCCTCTCAGTGGACAAAACTCTATCAAATGAGATAAGAGTAACATGAACGTACCAGGCATTTATATTTTTATAACATTATCAACCCTTGACGTGCTGTTTGATAGTGATCTTACATTTTCGACCAGTGCAGATCATGATCAAGCTGAACATCTGTGCAGTCTGATCATGACCTGCGCTATTCTTTTTTCAATCAGTAATTATTGTATATAAGTAAACAACCCTTTGAAAAATAAATGGTACTATCCAAATTGAAAGAATGTACAAGTCCATTTCAGAAATTAAGCGGGGTCAGGGTTAATATCACCGTTATTGAGAAGCTGCTATTTTGTGGGGCAGATACCTTAATAATGTTGAACGAATTTGGAACGTTTATTTAACCCATTCTTCTGGTGACAAGTGAATCTGTGTTAGCTACCGGTGCTAATCATGATCAGTCTGCACATTCAGTGACTGCTAAATCTAGAGCACTACCAAACACAGGTTGAAAAAAAGCTAAGAAAGACTTTAATTGTTCACTGGCAAGATTGGGAAGGCGGACTTTTTGGTCAAAATCCAGGAAGGATATCACACACAAAAAACCTAACATTAATTATCTCAAGAAGACATTTAGTTACTCTAGTATGGAAATTTGGAACCAATTACCTGTTGATACAAGACTTTTATCAAATGCCAAGCTTTAAAGCATTTCTGCATAAGACTAACAAATTGTAACTACTTTTTTGCAACCTACTTTATATTGTAAGTGAAATATGATCTTTTATGTCTGTCATCGTTTCTACATTTTAATGTAATC
>JAUMHA010295138.1:0-14722 GCA_032359765.1 Saxidomus gigantea | reverse complement strand
TGTCAAATGTTTATCTCTCCAAGATAATATGCAGAATTAATGTTCCAATTTAGATGACTTAAGGTGAATGCCACTCTCAGTGATCAAGTGTATTTTACTCGACATTCATTTAATGCGGCAGGAGATATACGATTTTATAACTTCAAATAAACAATCAATAAAAACAGCACAGAATATATATAAATTTCAAAATTCAAGAACTTTTTTATAATTTCTTTCAATCTGTCATTACAGTCCTCGAACAATGAAGAATGAAAACCCAATGCCAATACTCTCAACTTACAACCGCACCTAAACAGTATGGAAAATGCACAAGAAAGAATGGAAAACAACGTTGGAAAAGAAGAAAAGCCTAAAATGAAATCTCCAAGTATTAAAAGAACGGTTGGTATGAAAATGCCGAAAATATCAAAGGGAAAGCAAAATTCACAGAAGGAAAATCAGGTTTGTATTTTAGATTTCTCTAGAACGTTGTAAAAGTTAACATTAACATTTGAAGAGGCATACCCTAAAATTTGATGCATTATGAAATAACATAATAGCGATAAGTAATGCTTTAGTGAAAAGAATCTTCTCCAAACATAATAGATTCAGCCAAAAACGGTTTTAGAAACTAGTAAACTAAGCGAAATTTCATTTTATACTTGGTTTAATTTTGGGGCGGATAGAGATTTATTATATTAGGTCGCTACTCTGTGTAGAAACGAGGACATTAAAGTCCCAAGATCACTATGTATGTGATTTACTTGTAGCTTTTATATAACCGACAAAGATGCTTTACCGGCGAAATTGACCACACTTTGTACGGAAAACACTCCTCACGTTGCTTTTTAAATCGAACGAACAAAGATAAATAAATAGCAAATGTATCGCGCATTATATTTTTGAATGACATTGCAAAGAATAAATATAGCTCACTGGCAACCCATTTTCTTGGAGAACCGAAGGTATATACACCAACATTGTTTTAGAGCTAAAAGAACATAGTTCTATTATATTTCCATTTAATTTAGTAGATTTCAGTTCTTTCGCTAGTAAGCTTTATGGTATTCATTCCTGCATTATTAATCTTTAGTAAACTTTGGCTTCTAGGTCTAAGAAAAAACCTTTTATTTTGAAGTTGTTTGCGTCGTAAATCAAGAACACCAAGGTAATTTACGTTCTAAACTACTAGATACTGTTATGTTATGCCTATGCATTTTTAATGGCCGATATGTATTTATTTTTCGAGACTTGTCTGACATGTTAAGTTCGGGCATCTAGAGCTACGCTACGTGTAAGAGCTAGCATGTAAAACACTGCCCAATTATAAAGGAAAATCTTAAGGATGTTAGATGCCCATGGTGAAGTAATTCAGATTTTTTTCTTAAAACTATACAGTATGTTAATTATCAAATAGCTCCATATCACAAAAATGCAAAATAGACATGGGTCTTTCCGGCCTTCTTTCCTCTCAAAGTAAATGTGAACCCTGTATCAAAGATAATAGAAAATCTTAATACCGGTGTGGCGCTCTAAGAATAGCCCAAATTCCACATGCACAACATTTAAAAATATGCTTTATAAATGAAATGCATTATAAAAGTAGTAATAAAAATGACGTCTTGTAAAGAAAAACAAATGAAAAAGTGAATTTCTCATCCAACTGGGACAGGGCTGCAATTTAAAGTACCGGTACATGTATATGGACCTCACCAACCGATTTTAGGACATGAATTCCTCATATCTTTTTCCGTAACTTTAATTAATTTTTGAAAAAATAAGCATTTTTTGATAATTTGTTTATGGGTTATACATACATTGTTCTTTCAAAAAAGCACATATACGGCCGTCTCTAGATCGGGCTTACTAATGTGATTACATGTGAGTGGGTGGGGATGTTCATTTAATTGTCTGCTCTCTGGTTCAAATATGTTTTAGCTCATCACTGATGGGTCAGAATGTGTATGGGCACATTATCTCGGTCACGTTCTATCACCAGCCAGATAGTCCCAGGAATGTAGAACATACGGCCCCTGAACTGACAAATGGCCAAATTAGCCATTTCCTAAAGTAACTTACGCATTTTTATCTAATCATTAAAGCCGTTTGCCTTAAATCATCACCACCTGGGAAAATGTTTATGGGCATTACATATTTACAGAACTCGAAACCCAATCTGCTAATTCAAAGAACCAAAGATTTACAGCCCTTGAATTGCTTAAATTTTGTCAAACCTGTCTGTTCTATAGCAGACTTGGAGTAAATGTTTATGAGCAAAGCATCTTTACCAATCCCGACAACTAGCTTGCTCATTACTGAAACGTAGTCAAATTAGCCGTTTTCGCTTTCCAACATTGTCAGATTTATCTACAATGTATCTAACTTTTGCTCCGCCTCTCGTGTGATCCGTATCTTAACAGCTAACTCAAAAGATATGACCCCGCCGTTTATATTACCCGCCTAGATTAATATTACCCGAGCCTTTAGTCGACTTGGTGATATTATGTCGAGGCGGGTAGTGCTAAAGGTTACTTCGTACTGGCCGAAGTGAAAAATGACTTCAAAAAGCCACCAAAGTGACTCATTTTCAATCAAATGAACATTACACGCTTCGATCTACTTCAAAAAATGATTTAGAGTTAAATACACTACCAACTAATTATTTAATTATTTCAAATATTCATTTTCTTATTATAGCATGAAAAATTGGAATGAAATACCAAATAATCTAAGAAGTGCCAAGAAGCTTACATCTTTTAAAGTAAACTGTAAATCCTACTTTTTAGATAAATCCCAGCAATAATTTTGCTGGCAGTAAAATGCACTATCGATTTTAGTTGAGTGTCTGTCGGTGAATGTATGAATGAAGTAAAGGTTTCTGAAATATTAATTATTAATATATATATTATATATATTAATATTAATATTATGTTAAAATTTAATAATTAAACAAATATACTATGTATGTTTGTGATTGTGTAAATGTGATACGTCATTTGTTGTGTTTTGTTTGTTTGTTCTTTTTAGATTTGTTTATAGAAGGCCGCATTGTAAATATGATGTTGTTATGGATTTCTGTAAAACATCATAATGTGTTACCTTCTGAAAATAAAGATATTGTTATTATTATTATTATTATTATTATTATTATTAAATTAAGTTTAATTTTATTGGTGGGTTAAATCAATAAAACTCTCAAAATTCCTTTTTACGTCTAACATCTTCCCAAAAACATCTTCTTAAATGACGTAGATGATCAACCATTGTCATTTGTCTGCTACTTTACATTTTAGTGAATCATAGAAAGATTGGCTGTGTTACGAGCCTGGTTATTTTAACGTTTTGCAACTTTTAAATACTGAGTTTGTTTTTATCTTTATAACTCTGGTTGAATGTTAAAGTCCCAGGAATGTACTGATATTGAAATAAATATACTGATAGGATAATGATATAACCATATTCTATTCACTCTTAAAAAATGTTGACATATTCATTTCTGTTGTTTTCAAGTCGCTTTTTCATGAAAAAGAGTTGCCAGGAAGCCTTTTTTATTTTTTTGCAATATCATTGAAAAAAATACCGCTCTATATTTCTAACATGTACAGCGATTTAAAAAGTAAAAGTATGAATGTTTTTGGTACAAATAAAGGTCATTTCCGCCGGTAAGCCATCTTTCTTGGTAAAATAAGAGCTACTTGTCAATGTGGTCCTAGGATTACATCTTTGATCTCATTACAAATGTATTATGGAATATTGAATAAACTACACAATATTGTAGATATACATCAGTTGTTTCATAGTTTTACCAAGACATCTTTGTAGTTTAGAACACGTACTAAACTAAAACGATTTTCTTTTCAGAAATATACGTACAAAGTTAATCAAAAGATCGTGGTTTGTAAAATGAGACCGAGACATATAATGTTTGCCCCAAGAAATTTCAACAGCAAGTTTGCTGGCATTAACAAAACCATCTGTGACACACTAGAAGAATTGAAGTCCGGTACTTTATCAGTTGCAGACATTCCAAAAATAACAGTATACCGATGGAATGGCAATAACTACACGATCAACAACAAGAGACTTTGTGTATTCAGATTATTGTCTACATACTACTGGGAAATGTATGGTATAGACCTAATAGTTCCTGTCTTATTCCGCGAGAAACTGAATTTGATAAGGGTTTCAAGAACAGTTGGCGTTTCTCCAAAAATGATTTCGCATTTGAAGATAAGGGAAAAGAAAATTAGTAAAAGCCACCCGATGTCAAGGTTATATGTTCGTTCCAAAAAAGGCCACTCACGCAAAAACGTTTCGAATGAACAGTCTAAAATGAAGAAAGCTGTTATAAAACGCATCAGAAATGGCGATGATTTGAAATTGTTCTCGGTAATGACAGATGATGCTGATCTCGAAATTGATGATCCAGTCAATGTTCTTGGGTATAGCCCATCACGGAAGTGTACCAGACGCGTATCTACTTTTGGAGATTACATTAAAGCTGCTCGCTCTCGCATTTTGGTAAAAAAATAAAGTTTTTCAAACTCTCTGAAAATAACATATTTTAGAACTAATAGTCAAATGAAAAGTATATCTGTATATTTGAAATTATACGCTACCACATTATAAAGCGTTACAAACGCTTTTGAAAATCCCAATATAAACATATAGCATAGTGGTGCCGTAAAACTAAACCTACCAAATATTTTGCCAATTACTACCTAGAGTTTTACTTATTTTGTTGATTCTAGCCATTACTTTTTCATTTTATGTATTAGTATATCATTTTTGAAAATTATTGTTTTTTTCATCGGATACTGAGAGCGAGCAACTTAAAGAAGTTCATTGGAGATAAGTGTTTGATCTGATGCGAATCTCCACATGACTGTAAGCGAGCAGGAAAGGCTGTTGATATGCAGAATGACCAGGCGTAGTACAATGCCTCGTTTATTTTTTGCAATGCGCCATTCAGCTCATTTCTTGATAATGACGACTCTTACAATCATTTTAGCCCAGAGGAGTCATTTCAGCCTATATATGAAGAGAAACATGAGCCTGTATATGACTGGTTTGATATGGAATGGGAAGATCGTTAATCGAAATACTAAGATTAAGTTACTTTCGGATATTTTGGACGTGGTTAATAATTCGCCTATTTCGCCACCTTTAAGGAATGGCGGAAATCTAACACACCAAAATAGATCTATGTAAAACATTAGACGCATTTTGAAAACCATACATAGTAAATATACGTTACCTGTCTCATACCACACTGACTATCGATCGATTGTAAATAGCTGAGTAACTGCTTTTGTTAAATTATTGTTGAAAAAAAAACATGAAACACTTATTCCAAGCCATTCAAAACAGGTAGTTATTTCAAGTCCATTTTAGTTTTGACAATTTGGATTTATATAAATGTCGAAAATGTCTATGTTGAATTTTTTAAGTAAGACTTATGGTATGGTGTTGAATCTATTCTGATAACGGATCGACAGTACGGTGGTTACACATTGTTTCTGCAATTTTTTTTTACAGGTGTGCATAAAATATTTTATCACTATTTTAACCGGGATTGTTTTATTACTGTTTTATTACTGTAGTCATGTAAAATAAATATTTCGGTCAGCAAGATTGTTTCTTAAAACACATTAAATAATTGTGACTGTCCCGTAAAAGAAGGACAACTCCTACGATACGATTGATAAGCTTAAAGGGTGCATTAGACAAACTCTCCTTCGATACACTTCACAAAATGTCCGTATTATTATGCCCCCTTCGAAGAAGAGGGGTATATTGATTTGCATATGTCGGTCGGTCGGTCGGTATGTCTGTCCGTCCGTCCGTCCGTCCGTCCGTCCGTCTACCAACTGGTTTTCGGATGAAACCTCAAGAACGCTTGGGCTTAGGATCCTGAAACTTGATGTGGAGGTTGGTCATGACCAGCAGAGGACCCCTATTGTTTTTTAGGTCAGTATGTCAAAGGTCAATGTCACAGTGACCTCGAATAGTAAAACGGTTTCCGGATGATAACTTGAAAATGTTTGGACCTAGCATCTTAAAACTTGATGTGGAGGTTTGTCATGACCAGCAAATGACCCCTTTTGATTTTGAGGTCAGTAGGTCAAACTTCAAGGTCACGGTGACCCGTAACTGTAAAACAGTTTCCGAACGATAACTTGAGAACGCTTGGGCATAACAACTTGAAACTTGATGTGGAGGATGGTCATAACTGGTAGAGGATCCCTAACGGTTTTGAGATTAGAAGTTCAAAGGTTAAGGTCACAGTGACCCGGAATTGTAGAATGGTTTCCGCTCAATAACTTAAGTTAGGACTGACCAATTGCAATGAAATTTGGTTTGTAGGTAGTTTGCGAGGAGAGGAAGCTTGGGTAACATTTGGGGTCACAAGGATCAAGGTCAAGGTCACTGTTACTAAAAATAGAAAAATGGTTTTGGCTTAATAACAAGAGTTAGGAGTGACAAATTGCAATGCAACTTGGTGTGTAGGTAGCTTGCATGGAGAGGAAGATATTTAAATATTTTTTCTTTTAAATTTTAATTTTGTTTGAAACAATATATAATTTTTTTTTCGAGGGGGGAGGGGGGGGGCAAGGTCACTGTTACTAAAATATTTTTTTTTTTTCGAATCTTTTTTTTTTATTATAAAATTGTTTAGGGGTCAAGGTCACTGTTACCTAAAATATTTTTTTTTTTCAAATTTTATTTTTAGTTTTAAATTTATTTTTAGGTCAAGGTCATTTCTAAAAAGGTCAAGGTCACTTCATAGAAATATTCATTTTTTTAGAATGTTTTATTTTCTTTTTAAATTTTTTATTTTTATTCTACAATTTCTACAGATGCCTTTTTCATGAATTTCACATTGACTTTTACTTTAAAAAGTGTTCCTTTCATAGTTCGACTTTTGCATCAAGGGGGGCATATGTGTTTTACAAACAGCTCTTGTTTACAATTGCAGTCAAAATTAATCAATAACTGGACATATTTTCGCCAAAATCGTTAGATGGCGAAAAATACACGCACCAATATAAATCCACCATGTCTGGGGTAAAACGGCGAAAATTTGACCAACCGAAAAAATCCCAAATATATACATGTACATAAGACAGTCTTGAGCAATATCTTTCTTAATAATGTCCAAATTACTATATGCATTAAACATATGCGTTTCACACTTAACAAGTAACTCAGCAATGACGAAAAAGTATTGATTCCAAGCTAACAATTGTATGAATTATAAACAAGAGGGCAATGAGGGTTCTCCAGTTATGGAACAAATAGTTTTCACCTTGACCTTTTACACAATGACCCAAATAGAGACAATCTGCTGGTTAAGATCAACCTGTTCATGAAATCTGAGTATCCTATGCCAAATGGTTCTCGAGTTATTGAACATAATAGGTATAAGTAATGGGAGTAACGTAAGCAAACTTCGTAGAGGACCACCAGACATAGAGGATGTTTGTTTGTTTTGAGTGGATATGGAATATATCTCACCAAGAAGTGATACAATTGTAATATTTTAACGAGTTAAAATGTGAAAATTGTATCGCTATGAGTTGGGATATATTCCATTTTTATTTTATGCTAAATATTAAAACAAAAGCAAAATTATGTATATGCACTACTTTAAAAAGTAATTCCGGCAGTCCTACATTGTATATCACCCACACTGTGAATGATATGAAATCTATATCATCACTCTATATTTCATTGATATAACACAGTATTTCATTAGACTAAGTTAGCATAAAATAAAATGATTTATCACACAGTTTCAGACAAGAATATTTTAAAGGCAGTAGGGACATAATGGTAACGCGCTTGTGGCATGTCGTGATGTGGGACGGCACAAAAGTTTTAATGTGTTGTCATTCTGGCGACCCCGTCAAGCTATGTAAATTTGGCGTGTTGGCATGTTGGGCCTCCTTCAAACAGATGCGATATTAAGAAAGCACGACAAAAAGATGCGCCAACAATAAATATTTTTGGGCGCCGTCAGCACGGAACTACGACAAAATAAAGCGACATGTCAAAAGGTTGGCACGCGACAACACGACAGAACGACGAACTATTTCGTAATGACGCATCTGTTTAAAGGAAGCGCCAACACGCCAAATTTACTTAGCCAAAAGTGTCCGTAGTGTTGTCGTACTGTCGTATTTAGATCTGTGACATCACGACAGAACGACATGGTTCTTGCATGCTACATAATGATGTACATTCATAGAAAATATGATAAAAATCCATCCAACCTTTTATAAAATAATGATCAGAAACCACAAATTTGCTCAAATTATAGTAACCGAAACCGAACTTAAACTGCAGTTTTATGATCATTAACCTACATGCGAAATCTGAATTAAATCCATGCAACCTTTCAAAAGTTATTGATCAGAAACCACAAATTTACTGAAATGTAAGACGAAAAGGGGTCATAACTTGTGGATTATAACTGAAATCAAACTTGACCTCTCTATCTTATGATCATAAACCTACATGTGAAATCTGAATTAAATCCATGCAAAAATTTCAAAAGTTGTTGATTTGAAACCACCACGTAAGTTGCTGAAATTTAAGTCGAAAAGGGGCCATTACTCCTGTAATAATTCGTGGATTATAACCGAAATCGAACTTGACCTTAGTTTTATGACCATAAGCCTACATGTAAAATTGGAATTAAATCCATGCAACCTTTAAAATGATATTGATCGGAAACCATCATTGCAGCAGTCTTGTTGCGAAATGTGGAAGGGAATACCCCCACTCTGCCCATGTCAGTACATGCTTAGTGCTAAATGACATCTTACATTTGTAATGCAAGACTTTCAACTGCATGCGTGTGTGTTCACGCGCGCGCGCGTGCGTGCGAGCGTGTGTTTTTTATGCATGTTAATGAAAAGTTTGTACATGTACATGCATAATTATTTATGTCAACTGCCTGATTGGTTGTTTTTTTCTCTGACAGTATTTAGTCAACATTTTCCTTTAAAGTTTAAATGATTGTTTATATTTTCATTGTCTTGAAAGGTTCCATTCACTAAAATTGTAATGAGGCATTTGTAATTCCAAAGAATTTTGGTTGTCATGGTAACGTGGATAGAAGATTTTCGACAAAAAATGGCCACAATTGAGAGGAAATTTTCCTAAAAAAGGCCAATTTTGTCATTCAAATATTGAAAAACAACAAATATCTGTATTGTTTCAGTGTTGGTAGAAAGAAAGACATGTAGTTAGTAATAAATACTGACCACACGCTTATTGATTGTGGTAACTGTTAAGCTCTCTATTCTCGGCTAAAATATAGGTCAAAATACAATTTTGTTTTAACTTTTGCTGAAAAATGGGAAAAGGGACCAACCTCAAATCAAAATAGCAAACAAACGCAGCGGTGCTGGGAACAGTGATACATGTTTCCGGAAAGAATAATCTTTGGTCAGTTACATGATAGAATAAAATCATTGGGCACTTTATAAACAAAAGTACAGATCATCAATTTTACTGTAAAATCCTATTTTTCGAATATTATCGGTCGCCTACAAGTGAGCTTTAGGCATACGATTTCCAAGATAGCCAATGTGTTTTTATTAAAATGATGCATTCCGTTTCTGGGATAGTTAAGAACACATATTGTACCATCCACAGCTAAAAGCTAAACTTTGTAAAAAAAACAAAAAAACAGAATGGTTGCTATGAACTAGGCCAAAAAATGGCCAAAATTTAGAATAATTTTTCCTAAAAAATGCCAATTTTGTCATTCGAATATTGTAAAACAAGAACTATCTGTATTATTTTAATGTTTGTACAAAGAAAAACACGCAGTTGGTTATATATAATGACCATACGTTTGTTGATTGTGGTAACTGTTAAGCTCTCTTTTCTCGGCTAAAATAAAGGTCAAAATGCAAGTTTTCATTTTTGCTGGAAAATGAAAATATAGACTTATTTCAAGATAGCAAATGTATTTTTATTAAAATGATGCATTTTATCAGTGGGATAGTTAAGAACACATATTGTACCATCCATAGCCGAAAGCTAAAATTTGCAAAAAGAAAATACAGAATGGCATATAGAAAGTATCTGTGGTATATTGGGTATTTGTAAATACAAACATGTAATACATCTGTAAATTGGACTCTGTAGGGTGAAGGTTGTAATCTTAGCAAAGGGTCAATCAGGGATTGAGGTCAATGGTCAACATAGGTAAAACATGCCAATTCAGTGAATTTATATCCCCCGCCAAATGAAGCAAATAACTGAAAAAGAACAACTAGAAAGTGTATTGGTCTGTCTGTTTCAGGAAGAAAAATTTTGAAATGTTACCACCCCACTAGGGCCTCATCTCTGAGGTGACATTTTCTTTCTTCAAGTTACAGTCATAAAGAACTTAATTGTTGTCAGTTAGATTAAATCAGTACTTTCAGGCAACAATAATTCTTAAGTTTCTATATAGACTAAATATATAAGAAAAGCACTACGTCCCCTTAAGGGCCACATCTCTGTAAAAATCAAGTTTCTCAATGTTGATTATTTGTGATAAACAAAATCAAATTTTGACAAGCCTTTTCAGAAAAAAACAACCTTATTTTCGTTAAATTTCACCACCCCATTAGGGCCTCATCTCTGAGAGTAATTCTTTTTTCTACATCTTACAGTGATACAGAACTCAGCTGTTGTAAGTTAAATTAAATCAGTTCTGTAAGTTTCAGAAAACAAACATTTCTGAATAGAGTATTTAAGAAAAGCGCTACAACCCCTTGAGGACCCTCATTTTGAAAAAAGTCAGGAAGTGTAGGGGGTGGATATTAGAAAGATTGATCATTTAATTAGCTGAGTCAATTATAATTTAATTTTGATAACCTGTTTCAGAGAAATAGAAGTTCGATTTTTTTATATTGAATATAGAAGAAAATAACAATTAAAGGGCAATAACTCTAGCGATACTAATAAAATCTTGACGTAAGTTGTTTGTGCGTCGCGGCATTATGCTATTGTACGCTTATTTAAAGTTTCATGAAATTCTATCCATTGGTTCTTGAGTTATGACTCAGGACGGACGGACAGACAGACGGACGGACAGACAGACAGACAACGCCAAAACAATATCCCTCCGACTTTGGCTGGGAATAATAATATGCATTGGAAATTTACTTACAAAACAGGTAGGACAAATGGAAAATGTTTGATGAATGATTTCTGAATGGTCTCATTTGTAGGAAACTGTAGAACTAATGATCATTGGGAGATTGGAATAGACTTATAACAAAGGTTGCAATCACCTTGACAAAAACAAGATTTAATGTTCAGATCATGACAATTGAACAGTCACAAATGTTTTAATTCTACATTCTTCAAACCTTTTTATTTGTATTTATATAACATACATGATACGCAAATGTTTAATATTGTTTTCAGGGTAGGTTAAATAAGGCCTGGAAAGAAATGTATGTTTAGTTTACATGACCAGCATTTCTAAATAGCCATTAGAGTCAGTCAATTCTTTTGTTTCAAAAAATATTTTTGTTTGCATCTGATTCAGATGTCTGAGCTTAGTGAAATATCATTTCGAGAAATTTTCATGGTGACTGGTGGCCAAATGTGGCATCAAGAATGTTAATCAGATTTTCATTTGATTTATCATGGTGACCTAGTGACCCCAGCTGACCCAGGTTCGAACTCGACCTAGATTTTGTAAAGACACTCGTCACTCAGTCTGACAAACTTTCACGAAGATCAAATGAACAAGAGCTGTCCGTAAGACAGTATGCTCGACTATACATAGTACGTGCCAATAAAACAAAACTCTTATTAGCAAATAGCAAAACAAAATTATGTTGACTCTCTAAGTATAAACTAAAAAAACTGTAGTCATCACAATAAAATAAAGGTTATCTATAGTGACTTAATTGTTTGATACCCCTGAACACTATTGCTAAGTCTCAAATAGCTCATATAAGTGGTTACTGAAGTATGTGCATGGTAGTACCTTACACGCAAAACATTAACCAAACTTTCTAAGTTCAACAAGGACAATAATATATAATAAATTAAGTCAAGAGTTATCTAACTAGATTGTTTGATACCTTTAAAGACTATATTGGAGGTTCAAATCAGTCCCATGAGTGGTTACTGAGATATATGCATGATAGTATCTTGCATGCAAAACTTTAACCAAATTTTCTAAGTCAAGCTAGGGCCATAATTTGAATTAAATTCATTCAAGAGTTTTCTAACTTAACAGTCTGACACTCCTTAAGACTTTAATGAAGTTTCAAATAAATCACATAGGTGGTTACCGAGATATATCCATTATAGTACCTTGTATGTAAAACTTTAACTAAAGCTGCAACGCTGACGCCGACGCACAAGTGACTGTAATAGCTTTCCATATTCTTCGAATAGTCGAGCTAAAAATGCAGAATACTTCATACACAAGGTTTTCTTATGATTTGACCTGGTGACCTAGTTTCTGACCAGAGATGACCCATAATCGAACTCTTCCTAGATACCATCAAGACACTCATTCATACAAAGAAGATCCAATGAAAATGAAGCTTCTATTACATACACAAGATTTCGACTAGGGTATATTATAACATCGGTTACCTCGATATAAAAAATATCTGACATGTGTTTCCGGGGAGTCATCATGGTAGTTGCATAATAAATTGTTACAGCACACTGTCAAAACAGAAAGGAAACTTTACACTGAAATGGGTGGCAGCTGGGTTGCCATCCATTTTGGTGTAAAATAACCCTATTGTTTTTATGGAAACAATACACCCGCTATCGGGGAAGCAGGACAGCCTTAATGGTGTTATTTAACACGTTTTGCATAAGATTAACGTACACTTTCATTACGTATAAACCCTTTCACCAAAACATACGGCAAAACCTGGATTAACTGGTCCAATCACTCCCATAACATTCTTCGGGAATGTCAAACAGAAGTTTGTGTAAGATAAAGACCCAAGAAGGTCTAAGCCAGTGGTTAAATTTCATTAAAACTGATGTTGTTAGCTCAGTGTATGCAAAGCAAGTGGCCATTTTCTCTACCTGAGCCCTTTTTATAGTTCTTCTCCGGCCTTTAACTTTTTCAAATATGTATTTATTTGATCTCTTTACAACATTGTGACAGGTTTCGTAGCTAAACGTCACAGAAAGACGTTTCGTTCATAATTTCGCCAATAAAAGCAACGTGTTCATGTATGATACACGGGTGTGTCCGTCTGTGTCATATGCAATTTGAGACCATAACCATGTGCGTGGAATGCAGCATAGAATTAAGGCACATGCAAGTCCTCGGTTAGTTGACTTGTGTAACGATACACGACGCTGCAAGCAATACACTGACTTGAGTGTAGGTGTGACATCATTTTAGGGCAAATTTACATTTCCGTGTTACTATATCCCAGTCGGTGTATCTGACCAACTTAAACTTGTATGGATTTACAAAACGCTTGATCTTTACTGATTCTGGAGGTAAATTGCATTTCCGCGATGCTCTACTCACAAACTGACACGGTAACACCATTTTGCAAGCTGGTGTACACTATATTTATAAATAACAAACACTCATTTTTTACAGTGCACCTTGACACAAAACAACAAGAATTTCAGTGTCAAAAATGCAAGTCTGTTATGCAAACCAACAATTCTAAATCTATGTAATATAATGTGTCTACTTCCAAGGGCACATAACCATTTTTATTACATATGCTTTGTGTTTCTTAAAGAGGCACTTCCTAAAACTGGTGCCAAATTAAATAACTCCAAAAGAATAAATAATAGAGTATTATTGCTTAACCTTAAAGTTAAGGCTATACATTTAAGTCGTTATGAGTAAAATCAGCTTTTTAAAATATGCACCAGTACCGTAAAGCATTCATTTATCTATATAGAGTTGTTATACAATTAATGGGTGGATAGCGATTTTTAACAGATGACCTTTATGTTGATTAATTGTGCTAAAATTAGATATCACACATTACCAGGAGAGCTGATCCCTTAGTCGTTTCATGACCTCTTATCAGATAAGACACTGTCTGATTAGGTATTTTTAGACTGGACATTTATTCCAATAAACAGACCATTAATTTTATTGACATGTAGAGATAATTGGTTTATTGCTTATTTCATGTTTTTTGTTTTTTAAGAAAGTAGTTTATTATGCAAAAGTGAAAATGTTTTTATCACAAAAATAGCGTTTACTTCATTTTACATGTGATTTCCAGGTATATTTAGCAATGTTTGATACCTTGAACACATTTTATTTGCAAAAAACTAATTCTCACTTAAGAGAATTACAGTATGTGAAAGTTAATAAGTTTTATCGAAATTAAATTATTTGTTTAAGAAAGATATAAAATAAAATGCAGATTTTTATTCTGACCAAACTATATATCTGTAAATCTAGCTTAAAGGTTTTTCTCTATTTTTTCAATGAAGTAAAGTATGTTTCTGACCAAAATGAATAATTTGTTTGTGGAAGAGAAATATTGCACAATTTTCTCAGACTGAAGTAACTTACTTGAGTGATTTATTTACATAATAAACTTTACAAAATACAACACATTACTCAATTTGAAAGAAAAAGTACATACCTTTATGATATTACATTGGCAATATACTACTTACCACAATATATGTTAAATATGCGTAGATGCTATTGAAAAGCATAAGTAAAGTAAATAATTTCCTTAACTATTATCCTTTTTTT
>JAUMHA010294916.1:0-14728 GCA_032359765.1 Saxidomus gigantea | reverse complement strand
AAGTTTCATCCTTATAAATTAGGATTATTGAAAAAATGATGGTGCTAGAGTGTAAACATAGGTAAATATTGCATTTTCCAATCAGGGGTCATTACTCTAGAGAAACGTTTCCGATCAAGCCATTGCATGAACACATACGAATGGTAATGGTTAAATGCATTTTCTGTAAAGATAGCTAGGATTAATGGGGAAATGAAGGTGCTAGATTGTAAACATAGGTACAATGTAGACATTGTTATTATTGGTAAAACAGGGGTCATAACTCTTTATAAACTGATCCGATCAAGCCCATAATTGTAGTTACCTGAGACCTCATGGCCATACACACTTTCTGAAAATCAGGTTAAGATAAAAGAAGAAATGAAGGTGTTAGAATGTAAACATGTTAAAATAATGCAATTTGTGTTGAATCAGGTTCCATAACTCGAAAACAATACGATAAAGCCCAGAATTAAACTCATCCGATGTCCTATGGTTATACACATTCTCTGTATATATGTTACTGATTAATGACGAAATGAAGGTGCTAGAGTGTAAGCATAGTTAAATGTTGCAATTTGTTATCAATGAGGAGCCATTACTCTTGAAGAATCACTCAGATTAATCCCATAATTAAACTCGTCTGAGATCTTATAATCATACACATTCTCTGTAAATATGATTAGGATTAGTGGGAAAATAAAGGACGTATAGTGTAACCTTAGTTAAATATGTCAAGCCAATACGTTCACTCATCCGATGTCCTATGGTCATACACATTATCTGTAAATATACTTCTGATTAGTGAGTAAATGAAGGTGCTGGAGTGTTTGCATAGTAAATCATTGCCATTTTTGTTCAATCAAGGGCCATAACACGGGAAAAAACTTATCCGATCAAGCCATAATTGAGCTCATTGGATGTCTTATGGAAAGCACATTCTCTGAATGTAAATCTCTTGTAAACATAAAACTTTCTTTTTATATATGAAGGTCCTGTACTATTTTAAACACATGGTTCAAACGAAGCTGCTTGTTTCTTCCTTCAATATTAAAGTGAGACAAATTAGCAAGAGTTTGACAATTAACGCTTTCCCTTGGACCTTTATCATTTATAAATCTGACAACTTTATTTTGAAATATCTGGGGTTTGTCTTTAATACGTTTACTTAAACTAGGATACCAAAATGAATAAGTATAGTCTATATGACATCGTATCAGGGCAGAAAACAAATGCTTCCCAGTATAATAGTTTAATACCGAAGCATGTCTATACAAAAATTTAAATAACGAATTGACCTTTAATACAATAAAGTTTACAACTGTTTCATCAGACAAATTGTCATCAAAACTAACATCTTAGTACTTTACAGATGATGTTTGAGAAATAGTATGATTATGGCACAGAACTTTAAAACTTACATCCCTTTTTAATTTCCTTTAACAACCAAGTAATATACACTCCGATTTACCCAAATGAAGTAAAAACTTATTGTAAACTTACCAAGATGAACATAATTCTAAAGCAGTTTTTCAGATATGACATTTGGATCTTTGTGGGCAAAAAATTGCTCTATCACAGCATACAGTAAATGTTTACTTGTTGGATCAATACTTATTTCCATATCATTTACACAACAAGGAAACAATATAGGGCCTGGAATACTGCACTATGGAACACCACATATAACAGGCTGGAAGTCAGAATAATGTGAACATAAACAGTTTTCTTTCTACCCGTTGGATATGACATGAACCAATCTGTAGATTTAGCAACCATGATTTTAAGTTTACCAAATAAGATATCAAAGTTTATATGTCAAATGCTTTCCGCAAATCTAACAAAACAATACCGCTTTACATACGTTTGACGTTGTTATCTCTTATAAGTCAACTAAGTGTATAAGACATGTATCAATTGAATATATGTTCACAAATCCTGACTGTATTTTATTTAGCCAATTGTTAGAAACAAGAAACTTTTCTATTTGTACAAACATATATTTTTGATACAATGCTTAAAAAACTAACTGGTCTATAATTACCGATATCCAGATATTATTTTCTTATATAAAGGCTTTACTCGAGCAGCTTTCATATCTTCAGGAACAGTATTATCCGATATTGACATATTAACATTATATGTTTTTGGCAACTTGACAACATTTCCCTATCTTACGAACATTTTGCTGGGGAATAAGATGTTTTATTCTACTGAATGTGCTAATATCTTGATTATGACCTTTGTGCAATTTGATCATTTTATGAAGTTTTTCTCTATAAATTTTGTTTATGTCTTGTGACCCATGGAAAAGTTTCTTGTTTTGTTTTCAGTTTGTCAAACTTTGGTACGCTTTCTTGAATTAAGAGTTTAATTCTGACCAAAAGGTCCAAACTAAATGACTACTACATCTTTTAACTATTGACCTTGGAACTATTGATTAAATGCATGGAGTAATCCAATATTGATTTCTGCAATAATGTGTTGTATTTCTGAAGGATATGGGTCCAGGTTCGGAAATTTTATATACAAGTCTGAAATACAAGTTTGGACGGATACTGTGCTTACTATTTTTAGCTTTGTTGTAAAGAGTAGGTCCAAACCATGTTCATTACGTGTAGGGGAAGTAACCATTTGTAAAGTAATCACGTATTTCGTGAAACATAATAGGACCTGGAGTTTTGCCATTAAAGCCACCAATTATCGAATAAATAGTTTGAGGGGTCCAATGAGTTGCAGAGGCCTTTGACATTCAAGAAGCTACTTTCGTCTGCAGTGCCCATTATATCAAAACTTAATGCCTCTTTTTTAACAAAACTTAGCGATGTTTTACGTTGTTTACAATATGTGTGCCAAATCGGGCGGCTAAAATTAATTCATGGCCGAAATGTTAACTTGAAATCGGTTATCCGATATGTAGGACACTTATTCGTCCTACCTTTGAACGGTTTCATCTTTATGAGATTGAGCATTCAAAAAACGTTGGCCCCATAAAATTTGGTCAATACCATTTTTAAAAAATACAGTTTTAAATGGTTACTTTGTGTTATACAAATATAATAGTTTTGTGTGTGCTTCCACTGGGCACTGCCATTATTGAGCTTTGTTTGACACAATAAACAGTACGACAAAAGAACAGACTATATTACGCATACCGTTTGCAAAATATACCCTGATGAAAAACTATTGAGTAACTGCCCTTTAATTCCAATCTTGACTATTTAAATAATAGACGAAATATCCTACTCATCCAGGCATCAACGTTTGCGTCACAGCTTCAGTTTACTCATTTACAATTATAGCCTCCATCAACAGACAAGAATACATAACCCTGTGAAGGCTGTCAGAATTATGGGCCTTTTTACACTTAATTAACATACATTGAATTTTGGTGAAATGGACTTAACATTCAAAGTTTTCAGATATTTCTATGAGACTTAGAGTGCTAGTTTGCATGAAAACCCTATCTGTATTCAAGATAAGGTAATTCTGCTAAGGATTTTTTTTAATTACGATCCTCTTTCGACCATCAATACCTAAAAGGTTTTTTGTAGCAGCCCATCTTTTTACATACCATTTGGTATTACTTTCAAAGTTGGAACATGACACACATTGGTAAGTAATAGTAGATAACTCTGTTAAACATATATTTGTATTTATAATATAGTGCCTATAGTATAGTAGTACCTATGTGGCCGATGAAAATATTCGCTAAGTACATTCTTTTGATGCTTATATATCAAGCGCATACTGATCTGGTTCATTATCATTCCCTTGTGATATATCCCTCTTAAAACATTTACTTTCGTTTCCGATTATTACAAACTATTGAATCAATGTATTTCATTGACACTCTGTAAAAGGAGACGCAAAGCAAAGATGTGGGACTAAAAGTTATTTCATACATGTCATTTATCATGCATAAATTGTAGACACCCAACATAATGAACAGCTAGTGAAAACAAAACAAAATGTTTGTTCATACAACATATTTGTTTTGCAATCAGTTTAGAGAAAGAAATGTCACTACTAATGAACTCAACAATGCTTTACGATGTCGCAAAATTCTCTATAGTGAGAATTAATTTTCGGCATATATAATGGTAGAAGTATCCGACCTGTATGATTATAAAATCTATAAATATTCAATATTTCATTGGTCTAGAGCACTAGAATGACGTAGAAACACACGTCGTCCCGCGCAATGTTAAGCCTTTTTATCAATAATATATCCCCAAATTTGCTTTTTGGGCACGCAATAAGCATTATACATATAATAAAACATTCATGCACTCGTTCGACATTGTATATGATGTGATATTCATAATAATAGAATAAAATCTTCTGGTGAATATCACATTTTATTATACCTCACTTTTGTCTACAATGGTAAAATCCCATTACCCGAAAAAGAGATATTTTGACTATCAGAAACATTTCTAACCTTTTTGACACGTGACCAAGCGAAAATTGACTGTCAGGTCATGCGACCGCAGTGATATTTTGAATGTCATATAAGGGCAAATAACTGCTTCAATATTTTAGCTAAATCATGACGTGATTGCCTCCCTTTTACACATACATCAGTGACGTCACTATTCAATGTGTACACAAAAACACAATGAACAGTCAAGTACAATAAAAAACAGTTTTCGAAGGAATTTAATTAGCATTGTTAACAGTGGAATTTTGTTCTTCCTGATATATGTGATATTTTGTTTACCTTGTTAAACTTGTTTAATTAAATGAATTAAAAACATTTTAAATCTATTTTATGTACTTAATTTTGTTTAATTTTGCTAACGCCTCGGGTGAAGTTCTGCTCTCGGGTTGTCAATATCAATGTCACACATGCTGCCATATGATATTTATATAATATTCAATGCCACACGAGTACATAATTGTATAATATTACATATAGATTATTTAAAGCCGCAAAAATCCCTGCCCTGGTAGGGAGAATTTGGTTGGCGTGTTTATCAGATAACAAGCTATCACTCTTGCAGAGGGGCGCTGAAGTAAACAAACACAACAGTAGAGCAGAGCATAAAATTTACTGGCCATGCTTTTCATTGTATAACCTTTCAATCCATTAATTCCAATTTGTGTTTTTATAATGAAATGTTTTTTTTTTAAAGGACGGGTATTTTGTATGTCATTTCTGGATTTCTTTTATAGATAACAATTTTTTCAAATGTAATGTCCCTATTTATATTTCCATCGCAGTCTAGTAATGCTAAGTCAATCCTTACTTTGTAAATGGCATCTCTTGTCTACAAACTGTAATAGAGCATAGTTGAAAGACGTAATGAGTGTCCATACAGTATTTTTACGTTTCTGCTTCTTATAAACTGGCAATCCTTTTTAAAAATCAGTAAGAATTTCAACAGCTCTGTCACTTTTCAACTGGAATTTGTGGAGGCTAACTGTTGTCACTATCCATGACTATTTTAATATCATGATAATTTCTTTAATCCGAAAGACAATGTAAGACTTATGTTAAACACAGTGACAAGGCGCTAAATATAAATTTTTTGGAATGGTGCAGGCCTATTTCTATCACCAAATCAATTAATTTCAACTATCAACAGGATTAAGATAATACATGTATAGGCAATTAGGGAGGACTGTCAAAACAATACACATTCATGGCATCACTTTGGGCACTTTATAACAGGCATTTATTTTGTTGCCTTGAAAAATTAGCATCAGAAAATAATGCATGTGGTGAGAAAAAGAAGTATGTAATTATCATGACAAATTAACAAAGGATTAGGTAGTATACTATTTATGTGTCAGATAAAAAGTGTTTTCACTAACTTGATGAATTATCATTATTATTATTATTAATCAGTTTCATAACAAAAAAGGTGATTACAACTAAACTTCTAACTATAGGTAGTCATAACAGTGAATTTTCGTCTGCTACAGAATGCATTGTGGATGATAAACAAAACCACGTGCTAGTAATGCTTACATTCCTCTCTATCTAGGGTTATGACCTCTAAGCTCCTTCCGGGAAATTCAAATTTTTGAAAGTTGGGTTTAAACTCTTTTGGAAAGAATACTTCTTTGACTTTTATTGAAAAAAAACAACTAAAGGCACCAATATAAAAAGAATATTACAAATTTACTTGTGCAAATTTCGATTTTTTTTACTTCTGTAGTTCTTACAGGGTTTTAAAAAAGGGTTCTATGATGTTAACCATGTTTTTTTTATGTAGAAACCTGCCCCAGCGCCATCTTTTGGCTTTTATATCCCAGTTGGGGGTGTAAGGCGATGCTTTTTTAGATAAAAACATTTTCATTGTTAATTGTTAAAAGGACAGGAAACAACCAATGAACAATTCAAATAAGAAATATCTACATATCAATCAAATTCACTTATAGTAAGTAAATAATTTGCCCTTTCTAAAGAAAACCTAATAAGTGTGTTCTCTCATTAGAGGTCATAGCAATTGCTGCAGTTGTGATGGGGGTGGATCTTTTATGAACATAACATTATGCATGAGCGTAAAAGTGGGGTCTTGGTAAATTCACCAGGGTCGGGATTTTAAACGAAAACAAATAAGACAGTCTTGATCTATATTCCAATTAAGCCGGCTTGTGTTCAGCTAATACCTAGTGGTCCAAGGTGAACTTTTCAACAGCGAGATATAGAAGTATTTCAGAATGTATCTGTTTCTTGTATTTATCAGGGTGTGAAAAAGTTGTTTATCCCTAAAAATGGTATGAGTTTGAACATATAGCCTAAACTATCAACTTGATCAAGTGTATATGTAGAAATGATCGATTCACAGATAAGGCAGCGTTTTATTTTGTATACAATGTAATATACAAGAACATAATTACCATCCAAGACGTAAACCCACAATTTGACTAGAATAAGTACTTACAGACGACACAGCTAAAATAATTCCTGTTTGTTAATCTATGAAAAAGTAACCTCAGAAGAATTCTCTATTGAACTCTTTGCTTTCTTGTAATCATTAAAAAACATCTGAAGTCTCTAATTTGTAATTGCTTATTAAAAAATGAATTGACAACTTGCGAAATGATTAGTGTATAAAACTAAATATAAATATGAAATTCACCGGGAGAAACAAAATATTTGCAGTGCCCATAGAGCTACTGAACGCATATCCAAGAGCAGTTTTGTACTAATGCGTATGTGATGGTTAAGATTGTTTTGGTGCCCATATGATCAATAGTTATCGTACAGAACATGTTTTGCCTATATGAAATTAAAAGATATGTTGATTCTTTCCTGAATACGGAACAATTCAGACATCTAAGGCAAATCCTGGTACTTTTGACAACATTAAAAACGACATTGGACATTCTTTTATCCGGCTTAAAATTTTCAGTTTAACCTCGTTAGCTTACATGCCCATGCGGGATTTACATGCCCGTGCGGGATTTGTGTTTTGACCACCTGCAAATCTTATTCCATACAAAGAAGCAGACACGTTGTGTCTAAAGCTAGTTATAATGACATCCTTATAGAATGTTTAAAATCGACCCTGTAAAAGTCCCCCTACCAACAAATAATCGCCTTAGCAACCAATGACTTCCTAAGCAAACATTAACTTCCTCTAGGATCCAGTGATTTATTAAAAAAAAAGTGAATTGACCTAGCAACCAGTGACTTGGTTAGCAACAATGTTGTCCACTGAGTACAATTCAGTTCTCCTTGCAACAAATGACTTCCTTTATACTAATTGACTTACTTATCAACCATTGGCTTCCTTAGCAATCAATGACTTCCCCTAGTAAAATGTATTCCGAAGCAAGAAGTGACTGTCTCAACTTCAATTAAAACCATTGGCAACCAATAAGTCCCCAACTAGTGATTTTATAAGCAACCAGTATCTTTCCCTAGCAACAAGTGACTTACTTACTCACTGACTTCCAATGGGAACCAGTAATTTCCTTAGAAATTAGTGACTCTGTTAGCAACCAGTGACTTCCTAAGCAACAATTTTGTCTCTAGAAAACATTGAGTTCCCTTAACAACAGATGACTTTCCTTATAACAAGTAACTTCCTTCACAAGCGGTGACCCTTGCAACAATTTGCTTCCTAAGCAATCAAACTAGGCCCTTAACTACTAATATGTACCCCTAGCATCCAGTAATTCTTTAGCAAGAGTTGTCTCCCTTAGCAATTACTTAAATGACATCATTGGCCATACCATATGTGAAATGGATGTAACATTTCTAGATAATTAGAATGTATTTTTCTCCATATAAATGATATAAACACTGATGTAGTGAATCACATGTTTTCCTTTACAACATACTTACCAATAGATAAAATGCCCTCAAAAAGTCGGGTAGAGATCACGGCATGATCACAGCTATAGTTCCATAGTGTTTGGTAGATCTGATACAATCACAACTTGCACAGCATTTTGTAACATGCACAAGAACTTCAAAATGTCATAAGTTCTTTGTTTAGCAAAATATGAGGATATTCAAAGTTCATATAATTTTGTCCAATGTTTCAGAACTGAAACCAAACATTTGTAACTATCAACTGATAAGGGGCTTGTGCTGCGGAGAATCAGGGAAGCAAATAAATCCTTATAGCACAATTAATTTCAGTTCACTAAATGAGAAATTTTCCCCACAAAAGATACACCTCATGTGATCCTCAATTTGACCTTTATACGAAAATTTGATGATCATCTTTATTTTGGTTTTTGAAAAAAGTTTGACACTGACCTTCTCCTGGGACAAAATAAACGGTCTGCGCATTAGCCTATTACATATAGGTTCTAACAATAAAAAAGATGCTGGATGTTATAACAACTCACAAGAAACTATTTATCTAAATCTCTACAAACAGACAAGGGACCCCCCCCCCTCCGGTAGACGTGATCAATTTTGACCCAAAGGCCATGATTTGAACAAACTTTGAAGAGGTCCACGGGACAATGATACATACTTAATATCTCAGATCTAGGCCTTGTGAGTTCTGAGAAGAATTAATCATTTTTTTTCTTGTATAAGCTTATGTAAAATCAGGTGACCCCGGATGGGTTCAATTTTGACCAACAGGTCATAATTTGAACACTCTTGGTAGAGGTCTTCTATGCAATGAAACATGGTAAATATGGAGGCCTTGTGCTTTCAGAGAAGAATATTTTTAACATTTTTGCTCCTTGTTGTTTTAGCATCCAGAGTTTTGCATGTTATGGAATTATTTTAAAAGTCATGCAATGAACATCCCTGTCAATCTTCATCATTATTAATTAGAATTATTGGAAAAATGATGGTGTTAAAGTGTAAACATAGTTAAATATTGCAATTTGTTGTTAAATCAGGGGACATTGCTCTTGAACAACTAATCGGATCAAGAAAATGAATGAACGCATACGAATGTTTATGGTTAAATACATTCTCTGTATATATGGTAAGGATGAATTGGGAAATGAATGTACGAGAGTGTAAGCATAGGTACATGAATATATTGCAATTTGTGTTAAATCAGGGGCCATAACTCTGAAAAAGTTATCCGACCAAGCCAATCATTGTAGTTACCCGAGATCTTATGTTAATACACATTTTCTGAAAAGCTGGTCAGCATAAAGGAAGAAATGAAGGTATACAAGTATAAACATAGCTAAAAATTACAATTTCGGTGCTAGAGTGTAAACATAGTTCAATATTTCAAGCCTATAGTAAGACTCATCCGATGTCCTATGGTCATACACATTATCTGTAAATATGCTACTTATTAGCGAATAAATGAAGGTGCTAGAGTGTACGCATAGTAAATTATTGCCATTTTTGTTAAATCAGGGGCAAACACTCTGAAAAAACTTATCCGATCAAGCATACAATTGAACTTATCCGATGTCTTATGGCCTTGCACATTCTCTGAATATGCTAAGAAATGGTGGACGAATAAAGTTTTTTTCCTTGATTGTTTATAAGTCCTGGAACTGGGACTTCTCTCTTGGTGAACTTGCCAAGACTTTTGACAGGCGCAGGTTGAAGATAAACAGATGCAGATACAAGGGAATCCGAAGAACCTAGCTCTTTTACGGATAGATCCCTTGTGTCTTTTGCATGCAAGGTGTATAGTATCGATACACATGATACATTCTCTTGGTTTCTAACCATTTATCTTAAGATGGGTTGGGAACACTGAAAATTCTGAAATTTCCAGTGTCCTGTCCGTGATTCGAACTGAGGCCCTCCGGATTTGAAAATGAAGTTGCTAGAAAGTAAGTATTGTTAGATATTGTATTTTTTTAAATAGGGGCAATAACTCTAGATGAACTAACCCGCCTATCCCATTGTTTATCTCGTCTGAGATCTTATAGTCATACATATTGTCTGTAAATATAGTTTGGATTAGTGACGAAATAACGGTGTAAGAGTGAAAACATAGTGAAATGTTATAATTTATGTTAAATCGGGGGATATAACTCTGGAAAATCGTATCGGATAAAGCCCATGAATAAACTCACCTGAAATCTTATGGTCCTACACATTTACTGTAATGATGGTTCTGATAAATGGGGGCATAAAGGTGCTAAACTGTCAACATAATTAGATAGTGCAATTTTGTGTAAATCAGGCGTCATATGGAGAAACTTATTTGATTAAGCCTATACTAAAACTCATCCTAGTCATACACATTTTCTGAAAATATGTGAATGATAAGTGAAGAAATGAAGGTGCTAAAATTGAATTATGTTAAATATTGCATTTTATTGAATCAAGGGCAATCACTCTAGATGAAAAAAATCCATCACTTTTTGTTAAATCAGTGGCCTTAATTCATGAAGTACTGATCCGATCAATTTCATAGTCCGGGGTCGTGTGGCCATATACATGTATATTGTCTTCAAGTTTCTTGATGATTGCTTCAAAAATATAGATGCTAGAATGTTAATCAAACTAATTGTTGACAAACAGAGGTACGACGGTCGTCGGATATTCAACGATCCTAAAAGCTCACCATGACCACTTCGGGGTCATGTGAACTAAAACGGTACACTTGATAAATAAAACATTTTGTTAAAGACAGACATAATAAAATTCAAGGCTGAATATTATATCTCCAGGGGTTTTAGGAAGATAAGGAATCATTACACTCTGCTTGTTTCTTGATATTATGCAGTGGTGCTCTTAATATATTTGCACATATATTACGGTCTTGGAAATAATAATCATGAATAAATCCGAAGTGATTCTCAGTGATTCAAAATTGCACACTTTGATATAACAAAAGCTGTCAGAAGGACGGCGCGTTCGAATTTTGTCAGTGCTTGCTAATAATCACCTTTTTGGCAGTACAGGCAAAACCAAGATTGGTATAAACCAGGGTCGTAAGAAGTAATGTATTAAGTTAAGATTTATCTAACTTAACAGTTTGATATCCCTGAATACTACATCAAAATTTTCAATACATACTTTAGGTGGTTAATGATATATGTGCTTGGCAGTTCTAGTTGCAAACAATACTTTAATTAGGGATTTCTGAGCATAAACATCAACATCTTTACAGAGAGTTATTTACCCTTTCTTACAGATAGGTGTTATTCTGGTATAGGTGTCTTTCAACTTTCAAAGTAATATATCAAATGGCTTAGTCAACGCGTTGAGAAGTACGAACAGATTAACGTAATTTATAAGTCGAAAAGGGTCATAGTTTCAATGATTTATTTGACAGAGTTTTCTTTTATTACCTTCATTTCGAGATTATGTTGGTACACAAGTATTTCAACTTTCGGGCAATATCTCAACCAGTTGAAGTCCCAGGATCACCTTGATTTTACCGATATAGCAATTATCATTTATTGATAGTATAATGATAGAAACATGTTCTATTCACTCTAAAAAGTGTTGACATGTGCCATTTTTCGTATTCAAGACGTTTCTTCAAGAAAAAAAGTTGTCAGAAACCATTTTTTTTTTTGCAATACCAATGAAAAAATCTGCACTATGTTTCTCAAATGTACCTACCGGTTTAAAAAGCAAAGTTATGAATGTTTTGGTACACATAAAGGTCATTTCTGTCAGTTAGACACCATTCTTGATAAAATGAGAGCTATTGGTACATGGGATCCTCTGACTTTAAGTCAACAGGAGGACTGGTACAATAAATATTTCCAAGATTCTAAGTCGATAAAAGGACTAAATGTACTCATTGACAATTGTTTCCTACTTCTGCTTACAGATTGGGGTCATGATGCAAACAAGCTTTTTAAGTTTTGCAGCAATGTCTCAGAGGGTTAGGTCAATAAGTGGATTTTACAAATATTCAATGTATTTTCTATGTAAAAAGGGGCTATAATTCTAACAAAAACCTTAATAGAGCTATTAACTTTTGTCGGTTTATGAGGGCAATAATTGGTTAAAAATTATGGTAAGTTTCAAAGAAATATCTGAAACTGTTCAGTGTATTTTCTAAGAGGAAAAAGGGCTAAACCTTGACATAATTTTGTGCTGTTGCATGTTGTTGGAAGTAGTAATGACTAAGAAGTATTGTAATTTCCACTGTTTCTTGAAAAAAAAGATGTTACGATAAACTTTATCAAGGTGTGACGCCGACGTAATAATACGTACAAATATTTCACTTGGTTAATTCATAAAACATGTTACTATGTCGTAAAATGTTATCACAAATAAGATGCGAAATAATTGATTAGCTGATGACATGCTTTTCAACAGGATGGCATGTTAATAGGGTTATGAATTGCATAGCTTACCATGGCTTATAATAGGGTGGAAAGTCTATACTAATTAATAATTATTAACAGCTATATTCGGCTCATCAAACTAATTATTGACAACGTTTTACTTATCAACTAAATGAATATAATGTGTACTGAAACAAAAATAATTAAGATCAGTACAAATAAATCAGCAAACCTAAATAATAATACTAAAACCATTTACAAACAAATGTTTCAGTAAAGATTACAATGATTTTATAAAAGTACATACAACAACATAATGATAAATACAAGTATATAAACATACGACAACATACTGTTTAACACTTACATTTTACCATCACAACTTACTGTCTTATATCCGTACATATATAATACACCTGTTACACACAGAAGCAAATTGTTTTCTGTCACTTCATATACAAGAACAACAACTTTTTTTCCTTTTAAGTTATATTGAAATTAATATAATTATCAAATGTTAAATCATTCGATTATTATAATCATGAAAAGCAATGTTTAAATAACTCATACAACAGTTTTTGTATTACTTATATCATTTCATTGATTCAACTACAAACTGTGAAGGAACTTTACCATAAAAATATATTAAAATCGACAGCCTGCCCCCTTCTTGAACAAGTTCAAATAAACCTTATAGTATATAAAAATCGGATGTTGCAATTTTTTTGTAGTCATGCGCATACTTTAAATAGTTTTAGTATTAAAGTATACAATGTCGAGATTTAATAATAACATAATCAGCGTTTTAATTCCACCAGTAAATGGTCCTTATCAAATAATCATGATTCATCTGATCATTAAACTCATTTAAGTCCATAATAATACAGGTGACAGCAATCAAAGCAAAGTGCAATTTGGCACCACATTAGCTTGATTATATTTTTCTTAATAAATTCTTACATAATGACATAAATCGTAAAGGTTTGAAATGCAGAGTTTAACAAAGATCAACTTTCAAATATATCAATATGATTTTCCCAGCCCTTGTTGGAAGCTTTACACGTTTTTTATGGTTAATAAAACAAATTAAGATTTGTTTGCAAAAAGAGAATCACGTTATGTTATAAATTTGAAAATGGAAAGAAAAACGAAAGAAAAACGTGGTTCTGGTTGGATTTGAACCTACACCAAATAGTGACATTAAATTACAAAATTAATGCGCACGACCATTGTAACTAGGAGACCGTTACCAGCAGTTAGTCATTATTGCATTATATACAAACTTATTGCAACTAGCAGTTGCTTATTATGGGTCTAATACCTTCATCAGCAAACTTATAGACCTCAGTAACAAGTAAATACGTAATTACTATCATTACAAATACAGTACATAACAAATCTGATCAGATGAATTCAATAAAACACAAATACAATACATATTTGCATCTTACACGACAATCTAATCCTATCAGTACATAAATCGTAAAGGTTTGAAAAGCAGAGTTTAAAAAAGATCAACTTTCAAATATATCATTATAATTTTCCCAACCCTTGTTAAAACTAATATATGCAGAAACTTGAAAGAGCAATTAGCTAAAAAATAGTGTGTATATAACCTGATGGTCAATTAAAACCCTAAAGCTTTTTTTTCAAATGGGGCCCTGATAAATAAATTATTGCTAAACATACAATAAAGGACATCAAATAAAAATTAAAAAATGTGTTTTGGAAGTTCACAAAAAAATGGAGAAGTTATAGGGGCATTCACAGTTAGTTTATATGTGTTACAAATGAAACTATTTATTTCATATAAAGTGCATCATAATTCAAACTAAAAATGTTCAGTCTATATTGAATATATTAACAACTTGGCTTAAGAAATATAAGCTTCCTAAACAAGCCACTGAAGCTACAAGAATTACTAAATATTCTAGTAGTGTAATAGACCATATCTTGACAAATTCAAAAGAGAAAATAAGTCAGCCTGGTACCATTCCTATTGATGTAAGTGACCCTTTATGACTTTTTGTACAAGAAAAATGTCAAAACATACCTTTAAGAAACATTATTTTACAAAAGTCAGATGTGTAAA
>JAUMHA010294805.1:0-14729 GCA_032359765.1 Saxidomus gigantea | reverse complement strand
ATAATAAAAGGGTTATTAGTATAGTAATGTGATCCAAAAGCCGGATTGGCTCTCGTCGAGGTCGGATCACACTCGTGTGATCCGACGCACGACTCGAGCAAATCCGGCATGCTGGATCACGTTACTATCCTAATAACCCTATTGTATTGTATATTGAATTTGATGACTCGTGAGGCTTTATCTTATACATGTTTTCGGATTACTCTTCGATAGGTCAACTCACCGTTGACAATGCCATTTCCATAGCTGCCAATCAGATCATTTGCTACATTTGCTACTTACAGCGCTTGGTAGGGACACACATTTCAAAGTAGATAAACTCTGTATTTCATCTTAGTTTTTAACATTACAAGAAATAAACATTACTTATACATAGTCCAAAAATAGCATTAAAGCACATATTTTCCGGTTGCAGTACCTTGACGATATTAGGGTTCAATAATCAGTTACTATTCAATAACTTCATTTGAATTATATAATGCAAGATATTGATTCTATACTGACATGTTTTGTATAACCACACATGATACTGTTTGTTCTTCTTTCTGCCGGACGCTAAGTAAGCTTGTTGTCTAGACAACATCAGGTTTCTTTTTTGTCTATGTTTAATTTTATTTACTGCTCGTAATATTTTAGCATTCTACTTTTTAATGATAATATTTGTCATGCCGCAACTATCAGACTATACTTATTTATCACGTTTTGATTTGCAAAAGCAAACCGTAGGATTTTATTGGTTTTTGTTATCAACATTAATTCGCGAAAATCACTTTGTTCCTGCAAAGATAATTAAAGTTGCTATATTTTTCTGTAACGAAATAAGATTGAGTTATCTATTGGCACCAGTGACAATCGACCGACACTGGATGTCAGCAGCTGTGTCATCTTGATGGAAGGTTATAAAGATAGACTGTCCTTCTCCAAACGAATCTAATACTTTCAACAAACAGAATAAAACTAGATAAACTTACAAGTAGGAATGGTATTGAAGTGTTTTAAAAAATGAAAGGTTTACGCAGATTAGTTACATCGGAGGATATATGATTCAAAATTACCACAAACAGAAATGTACAACGCCACAAAAATGTTAATGCCTTAGGCAATTAAGCTGTACTGACGATGTCTGATGTAATAACGTAAGCTCAGCAGAAGGTAATAGTTTCTGAATATTTGATACGGGAGAATGTAAAATAAACCATATGCCAATGAGAACTAGATACGATAAATACTATAATACAATTTAAAAATTTCACTTTATACATCTTTACCGAAAACAAAGAGTCAAAGTCTTGTTTCTTTGTTAATCTCTTAATGGTTGACCTCAAACAGGTCATACACTAACGTGCTAACTTGTAATATTAATAGGAGTAATATACAATCAAATTATAGTCACTGTCATGCTGGAGTTACGCCACCTATCCCCTTTGGGAAAATTTTATGAATATTTATACAATCTGGTCTTATTCAATTCATGTTTATAATTCTTTTGTCGAATAGAGAGTAATTACTTTTTTAAGTTTGAAACAACAATAGTTTGTAACTGTAAGGAAATCCTCAAGACATACTGATTGTCTGATAAATGGAATAAAGCAGAAATATGCATATACTGCAGCTGAATCAGGAGGTGTAAAGAAGCTACACATAATAATTCTGTAAGTCCTAACAAATAAAACTAATAAATGAAATGTGCATAGTAACTGTGAGACGAAAGTAACTACAAGGTTTGTTTGTGTCTTCTGCATTTGAAAAGAATCTCTTCAGAGGTGACGTTAGTCGAACCATTTTTATTGCCTTCAATATATTTGTACTGACCTCAAGAACATTTAGCTAAGATCAACATGTCTGTGAAACTCAAAGTAGATGATCATTCTAAAAGCTCAAGCGAAGGTTAATTGAGAAGTGTTATGGGAGACGATGTACTTGCATGTTATATAAGACAACTTGTTAAATACATTATCAAAGTTCTGCCAATACGTTTATAATTAATTCTAAATATGGACAGATCCATTAGCGAATGCACTAAAATTAGCTTAAATGTATGTATAGACATTGAATTAGCTACAACCTTCCATCCCTGACAAAGCATTAGATTGCCAAGTACACTAGACGACAATTGTCTCTTGTGGAAGATACGGGTTTCACGTGATGTGTTAACTTAAAGGAAAGTAAACTGACAATTACGTTTCTGTCACAAATGAAACGATCAGTATAAAGACTTCACACCACATCCCTTTGTAATAAGAGATCACTCTCCGTCTTTTTAACTTTTAATCTGTCTCAATGCGAAGTGTTTGTAAAAATGTAATAACATAATCTGTTTTATATATTGCTTCTTCAAAGTTTCCTTCATTCATTGAAAACTACATATAAGTGGCTTCATCTGGCCAATCTTTTTGAAATATTGGCGATTCGAATAATTTGACACGCACGGTATGTTAATCAAAAGTCTGAGTATTGGAAAGGAATACGAAAATGACGTGCGCAATAAAATTCTGAAAAAGAAATCCCCGTGGATGCCGTGTAAAATATGGTGGAAAAACTTTTCATCTGTCACGGGAGAACTCTAAAATTAAAATTTCCAATATATCAGTAAAGGCGTAACTAAAATGCATTTTGAATACCGAAATTTGCATAAACATAGACGAGAGCGTTTCAGATAAAAAGTCGTTTGTATATCAAATTAAGGATTAAAACTTTGAATCCTTTGAGTCCAACCTGATCATCTACCCTATTCACTTTATGTCTAAGGGCTTGCGTTGCTGAAGTTTATATATCAACTGACCCATGCAGGTATTTAGTCAAGCAGGAAAATAACATTCCGTACCTGTTTGTTTTATACATTTTGTATTGTATGTTATTGAGGTGTTATTGTTATTTTCAAGTGTGACCGTCCTTTGCTTACACCCTGGGGTCCAGTCTCGTAATTGCAAGAGGTAAATGTCCGTTCCAACTGTATTTTGGTCATGTTACAGGCGAAAAGTTTACCTAACCATTGTTCCTGGGAAGAACCAGTACGAGACTTCTATCGTCCGTATACAACTGCCAACAATGATATATGGTCGGTCGATTACAGGGCTCGAACCCATGTGATTTCAAGTCAGCGACTTTAACCACACGACCACACATGCGCCAATGGAGCCAGACTCATGAACCCTATCTATTCTGATTAAACCCATCTGTAACATGTTATATATATATATTTACAATGAATCTACGAAACTTTTAGTTACATCATTTACTCTAATTTAAAGTATACTTTGTAAAAACATCATCCTGTGTGTTCCAAGGCTTTTGACAACATACTTTACACTCTGCTTTATTGATTTAGTGTAGAAAATAACTACACGTGTACAACCAACCGGTTGTAATAAAGAAATCGTAAATGATCAATAGAGATATTTGCAAGGCGTTTCATTAAGAATAGTCGAACTACGAGGACTAGAAATGTAATATAAATACTATCATATGCAGTTGCAGCTTTAAATACGTTCTTTGGTTAAGTCGACACTAAGGAAAGCATTGAATCCCCATTAACGTTATAGTCCTCAATACGGCTATATGCAAATTATTCGTTATCTTTGAAATACGTTATTCTTGTAGGTTGTGTCTTATTTCTTCAATCTGTCTGACCTTTAAAAAAAGGTTTATCTAGAGACATGAGCGACTTACTTTGAATTTATTTATTCTTAGAAATTAAAATACAGACATTAGCGGGAGACATAAAACAAATACAACCATCAACTTCATTTAAATTGGCATAAGTATCATGTTTTGAGCGTGGAAATAGAAGTCTAAGCGTTACAGAAAATGGAGATCAAAGCGCAATAGATACGTTACAAGGCAAGAAATCCGTTTATTATATATTTTCAATTGTATTCCAAAATGATTTGAGTCGATGAGACATTATTGAAAAGCTAGCCATTTGAAATGTTATGATTTATAGTTTTCTTTCTTATGCTACTGGTCATAGAGGAATACTCGCGAGACAAAATCCTGACCATTATAAATGCAGTAAACAACGTTTAGGAAAACAAATGAGAGACAGTGTTATTTTTTAAGACTTAATCATTTGTTCATCACTTTGTTCAATTTGGTTTCATCCAGACTTAAAGACTTGCTGAGGCAACAGACTTCAGGTCAATTTTGCATAAGTCTCCCACCCAGTTGTGCAAAAACCAACTTTTTGGCTGAGCGTCCTTTATACATCATGATCATAACTTGATAAATTCAATAGACTTATCTGTCTCAGATAAACGTAGTCTCAGTGAATGTTAAATCTATTCAACGACGCATCTCTCCGTAATATTTCATAGCCTCTTTGCGAAATAAGAGGCTAAATTATCCAAATTATTAAGGCCGGTTTATGAGTATTCTTTGTTATATTGTCGTATTTATACCTAATTGATATAGTATAGTTGGAACATTATAATTCATTTGCCTTCAAAACAAAGTAATCGAAGCGCTGCGTGTCGTTTTATGTTTTAAGTAAGATAGATTAAGATGACCTGTCAATCAGCTATAATTATTATATTTAGATTATGTATGTGGTGTTCAAGGCAGACATGTAGATTGCATCAGCTGCAAATTGAATTACTATAACTAATATATTTGCAGCTAAATTGAATTATAGGGCATATTTTGGAAACTGATATTGTTACAAGTGATTGATGAAACATATAACAAACTAGATTTGGAGGTTGCAACATTTGGGATTTATCTGTCCCAACCACGCCTGTTGAACAAACCGAACCTGAACCAGTCGTATAAAAATATATATGAAGTTCTACCCGATTGATATTCATTTTGTTCTATCTTAAATAACTTGCAATAATTCCTTATTTACATATTTTGAAATATCCAAGAGTTGTCCCGTTGATGCAGTACCACCTTTGGAAAAAACTTAAAATATCCAAGCGGATGTACGGGAATTTGTCATCACAGTACATCAAACCTTGCAATTGACTAATATTGCCAACTGGCATTAAAGTGCACAAAATACATGAAATCGTCGTGACCTGACAAATCATAGTTGTCTGTACGATTGTATAAATATATATTGTGTCCCAAAAAACTTCATGCTCTTGTAACAAATTGATAGCTCCATGTGGCATTGTGTTGATTAATATGATATGCAGTCATCGGATATCAAATATCAACCTTGACGTACCAGAAAAGGCCCAACATATTGACACGTACCTTCGTTGTATACAAGGACCAACTTAATCCGTTACTTTAAAAAAAAACCACTTTAAAACATACTCAAATGATGAACAATTTTTGTGAGACAAAAGACGACTAAATTAGTACTGGTCTATGTCAGATTGCACCGAAACAACATTCTGATCCTGAACCATGTTAGTTTTAAAACAGAATGTTTCATTTTCACATGGTATGTCTCACACAAGCTTCTTTTTACTGATACTGTCACGATAATTTGCTGACGGAAGAAAATAAAGCTAAAACATTTAAAACATTTCAAATACGCCAATTAGAAGGAAGTTGGTAGTTGCATTGGAGTGTTTTTCTATGATATGTTTACAAGAAAAACGCCACACAGCAAAACAGAAAATCCTGAGTTATTTCAGCAAAAAAAAAATCCCTAAAAAAACCCTTCTTTATAGACGTAGCTAACATAATGAACAAAACCGAAATACTTTAATCAAACGCTGTCCAACTATAAAGTTTGGTAAAACCTCAAACTACACTCACGTTCGAAAATATGTGAGGATTGTTTGTAAACAGCAATATTTTACTCACATAATCAGCCCTGCCATTATGAGATTTACATTCAGATAGGAAGTGTTTTCGCACGTTTGGCGATTTTCATGTGACGAGTTATCACTGTTCTATACAGTATAGGACTTCATTCCAACAAACCCTGAATTAAAGATAAAGCACGAAATACCATCAATGGCACAATATCATTTTTGTTGGATTAAGCCTTGGCCTAAAAACTTGCTGACGTAAATAGTTAGCAGTCACTTTCAAATAGCGATATTGTTTTAAATTCGCGGCTTAAACATTTTATTCAATTTCAATTTCTACTTATAATTACCAAAACGTAATTTTCTGTACCATACTAAAGTACACTTTTGAATGTGCCGATAAAATTAACTAAGAAGCTTTGATAATCAGATAAAAGACTATTAAATAAACGCGAGAGAAACTGAAATGAATTTCTAAGCAACTACATTTCTAGCCTCAAAAAAGGATGATGCAAATAAGGACTGTGGATCTAAAGCTTAATATGTTGTTTCGTGATTGCGCTTTTAATATCTCTTTCTAATACGCAGAAGATACATACATATATGTACAAAATGTACATTTGTTACAACTTAAGTAAACTTATGATACAATGTACATGTTACTACGTTTGTACACATCCTAATCCCCTAATGCCTCTCCTGTTTATATACGGACAGACGGACAGACAGACGGACATCCATTGCAAAAACAATATGTCTCGTGAAAACTAAACCAAAGTATGGAGAAAAGTGTTTCTTTTCTCCGATGGGCCGGAAACCATCTCCTAGTACACATTACAAAATGAATAAACTCATTATAACTAGCTATGGTAAGTATTTCGATCACACACAGAGAAGACAGATAGCTAAATCAGGGGAATCTGTATCTGATATTACCACTGGAACATCACGACAATAATGTTATTGACACAGATAATTGAACATGCGGAAGAAATAATAACATATAATTATTACTGCCAACCTGTTCCGATCAGAAAATGTCCGAAATGCTAACATATGCCCAGCAGTCACCCCAGATTCCTAACACCTACTAATATATTTCATTCTAGAGAATGTAGACAGTCAGTACGCAAAAGTCACTGAAAACTAGATACAACTGCTGTTAGCACTTTATTTATAAATCACACACATCTGTTATTACAGAGCCTAAAGATACATGACAATTGTTTTTTATAAAGATTTCAATCATTGTATTTTATTGTTTGCCTGCACTTAATTTAATTTGTAAGTTTTTGGTCACCATATGTCGTAAAATGTCTGTGAACGGAACCAGATGCTTTACGTCAGCAGGGGCGCAGCCCCGGATGATATATATGTACGCATGTCCACACAATGCATAGGTCATATGGCAATAGTCAAGTAGCGGGGGTAAACAATCCCACTCAGTCAGTCAGTCAATGCACAGGTTGTGTCACTTTACGCACAACTGAATACAGAAAACATCTGATTCATTTACATTAATGTCTGTAGCGTTGCGTAACCCGAAATGACGTCATAAGGCACATGTCGTGATTAATTGAGTATTGATAAAGGCTTGATTTCCCATTTGTCTAAGCAAGGAAAGAATGGCGTCCGTATTAAAATACAAAATTATAAATCTTCACTGTTTCTTCTGTATATACAAACACTTTTCTTCTTACAAATTATCGACCGTGTCGTGATCTCTTGCGGGTACAGGGCAGAGAGAGAAAGTGTTTTTGAATAAACAGGACCTATAAAAAATACAATTTGGCAAAAGAAAGTTATCAAAAGCAATTCAATTTTTTTTAGTGGAAAAGTTACGACATGAGAATGTCATTTCATATTCTGTAAGATGCTGAAATGTTTGGATTAACTTATATATTTAGGAATGCATATTAAGTGGTCTACTACCTTAGCTAGAAAATCAATAAACTATTTTTAAAACAAACTATTATTAGGGTAAACATTACCTCAACTGTTATCAATGACGAGGATGAAAGTGACAATAAAATTCAAAACTGTGACTCATAAAAATGGTATGATTTTAAAAGATCATATGCAGACTGCTTCTTACGTAAACTGTCTATACTTGAAGGAAACGTTTTGTTGGCCTCTTTTTATAAGCAATGTTGTAAATTTAGACCGATTCTTTGTGCTGACTGATCCATTAGTGCTTGCGCTATAATTTGCTTTACTGTATGCATATATAGTGAGGCAATTACGCTTAATTGAATTATTTGCAATACTGCTTGACAAAGCATTAGATTGTCAGTTACTCTGACGGTATCTCTCTTCTAGTAGATAAGATTATCGGGTTATTTGTCAACTAAAAGGAAACTGACAGTTACGTTCCTGCCACAAGTGAAACAATCAGTAAAATAGTTTTAGGACTTCACACTTCGTACTTTTAGAGCAAGAGGTCACTCACTGCCGTTAAACTAATATATTATTTTAATAAAGATTTTTTCACATATAATGGAAATGTCTTTCCAACTCAAAAACACACAGATTAAGTGTTGTCGTCTGCTCAAACAATTCTTTGTGATATTGAAGATACAAATTATTTGACACTCTTTGTGCCATCTCATAATATATTATTCAGAGTATGTCAAGAAAACGCAGAATGAGACGTGAAATAAAATTCTGAGTAGATGCTCTGTAGATCAATTTATCGTTCTACACAGAGAATCTCTATACAGTTGGCATGACTACTTTACTACTTGAAGATTGAACGAAGACGACGAGTTGTAAGATAGCAGTTACGTTTTGTAATTTCTATAAGGCATACGCCGATAGACAATGTCTGAAACTTGGCTTTCATAAGACACTTCTAAAATACAGTATTTCGACAAATCTATAAAAGCAAATTTAGAATGCATTTCCAAATGCCAGTATTTCCATATTGTAAACGAATACAATTCAGTTGATCGTACATAATGGTATTTAACAGCCGCGACGAAGAAAAAGTAAGTAAATTTGCTTCTGCACTTCAATAACATGTATCATGCATTCTGAATTCAAAAATGCATTTAAAGGTGTGGTAAAGTTTGATGTATCTGTTAAAAGATTTGAAAAATCCTACACATGTAACGATTTATCTACGTTTATCCCTTAGTAGTCAACTTTCCTTGCTGCAATGTCACAGCATAAACATATCTTGAGAATTCATCCCAGTACCGTGGAATTCATTTCTACCAGATGGAAGTCATAAAGATAACTGAAAGGAACAATTTTATGGTTACCTCTGCGTATGACTTCAGATAATAAAGCTTTCACTTTTGCGCTGCAAAGTGGGCATATGCGATTAGTATTTACCCAACTTACTTCAAAATAGGTCACTAGGTGGTTGAGAAGACGGTTACAATTTTCGCATACATTGAAATTTGATTAAAATGAGTTCACTTTAAACGTCTTCTCATGTGTCCTGACTAAATTATTTGAACCGAATGTATGCTGACGTAATCAGGTATCAAGTGCATGCGAAAACTTTGAATATCTATATCAAGAGATATTTCATCTATCTTACAAGATTGTTATTTGTGACAATAAAATATATGCGTTTTAACGATATGATACAATTTTGGTTCACATGTAATATATCTCTAAAATGTCTTTCAAATAATTTTAGTTTTGATTCTTGACTGATAAGAGGACAGATGTTTATTAGAATAAAACCACCGTGGCTATGATCAAAAAGACACCTGTGTTTAAGTCACTACTGTTACAGCATATGAGGAGAAAATATTTGTTGTCTATGTTAACATGCATCTCATTCGAATAGTCAATTTGGATTGGATGGTGAATAAAGACTGGTTTGTTGTAACAGCTTTACAACCAGGCGCCTGTGCTTTTACCTCTATGACGTAGTTTGCTCTTACTCTTGTTGTTATTCAATCGAAAAATATCTCCAATCTTAACTAATCTACTTTATTAACTATTTTAGAGATTTCGATACAAACACTGCACTGTATGTCCCAATACATTTTTACCATATAATACACTCAGTGCTTAACAGGTTAAGTACAGAAAGGTTGGTACTTACTGGTTGTAATAAATAACTAGTAAACGGTCAATGAATATATTTACCAAGCGCTTCATTAAGAACAATCGTTCCAACCCAATATAAGATAGAAATGTTTACAAATACTGTTAATTATAGCTAACAACAAGTTCCTACCTTAACTTGATACTTAAGCAATGACCCCTGACCAAATAAACAATGAAAAGTATATCAAAATGTCTTACCCTCTGATGGCAAATAGTAAGTCATACTTTATCATTTGAAAATGAAGTTTATGTTTTTGTTTCTCTTAATTATCCAATCTGATCAATCACCGTACTTTCACGACGAAAACTTATTTCTTTATCTTATGTCATAGAATATTCTTATGACAGAACATCACTTACGGAAGACAACATTTAGCAAAGCTGGTATGTTTGCCTGCCTATTTAAATTTTTAAATACGTATAAGTACATTTATTTTTACAACATAGGTATCTACGTAAATCGGCTAAACATTTTTCATGTATTTTACTTGGTTTCCTAAATTAAGAAGGCTGTGAAGAAAGAAAGAAGTCGAGATAGCCTTATTGCGAATTCAAAGAATGCAATTTTGATCACGGCAATACAAGTTTTGCTCTGTCATAAACAAGGCCAATCACTGGTTCCGAACTCGTATTTTAACATGTTACGTACATGTAGCTTGTGTCCTACATATTGTACGACACAAAGGAGTATTTTGCGCGGTGCACTGCACTTTGCCACATTGTGCATATGTGCCAATGGAATTGTTGAGAGAAATCAACAAAACCCACAATCAAAATTTAAGTTAATTTGTAAAACTTGTCTGAAATTGGATAGCAACATACATTAGACACATCGGAAATCCAATCAGTGACTATCAAAGTAACACCGAAGTTTGATGAGTTTCTGTATTTTCGCTTTGCTGTAGGTTAACTTTGTTCACATTTTTGACAGTAAAATCTGACTGAAAAGAGAACAGTTACACCTTGCATAAAAGGAAGGAAACTTTGTCGACAACTAGCTTCTTATACAGCTAATGTTTATCATTGAATTTTTGTATCTTGTAACTTGATATTTGAACACTCAACTTTACTTTTCTATGACATTGAAGAGAGCATTTTCAGAACGTATGTATATTGAACGCTATTGATAGTGGGTCGTATTCGAAAATGCCATTGGCGCAGTTATCTTTAATAACATGAATGTGCTTGATGAATAATAAGAACATTCTGTGCAGCCAGAACTAGTAGACAATTTGGAATGATCGTGAAATTGCTACTTAAAACGGATTTATTGTCTCAAAATGTTTAATAATCAAATATTCCAAAATCCTTCGGGCAATTAGACATTTCGTGAGGATGCAGAATGTTTTTAAGCTCAACGTTTTATCTTTAAGAAAAGATAATCTTCATTACTTTCGTTGAGCAAATCTAGTCATTAAAATGCACATTATTGACAATTGACTTTACAATACTTACGGGAGCTCACTGCAGAAAATCAAAATAACAAGAAAGTATTGTCCCTGTTTATTATAGAGCCTTACATATTGCTTGTTAGTTTCTGGAAAAATAATGATTTAACTTAATGTTATATCAATTTTTATTGGCACAACATCAAAGCGTTGCGATAAATTCAGAATTAGCTAGAATTCGGGTATCGTTAACTTTTATGGCAGTGGTATGTTTTTCAGAACAGATATCAGTGTTCCATCTTTTCTAATGTAATATGTCATACCTTAGGATTAAAAATTAGGGATAGTGGTAATTTTGTCATTAACTGAGTAAATATCACGTTCATTTTCATTACCTTACCTCCACTTTACTGAAAAATATTCTTCTTTTCAAAGATTGTTTTCATGATAAAGGAATAACATGTTGTTTTTCTAGATATTTTGCCTAAATTATGAACAAGACTTTTGTTTTAAATGCAAAATTAAAAAATGGGGGTTGGTGTACATTAAAAAAAACTGAGCAAAATAAAGTCTGATTTTAGGTTTCGATAAGCTAATTGAGATTTAACGGCAAAGGTCTGTAACAAATAACTGTAACATGATCTTGTTATTACTGTCAGTTTATATCCCTACAATTTCCTTTGTAGTTAAGTTTTGATTATGTGAATATCTTATATGTATATAAATATATGTCAAATATTGTTAAAATTGCATTAAGTAACTTTAGAACAGACTAGCATCTTGAACTTCTAAATTGCAATACAGTAACGCATTTGCTACACAATTATCAGCACAACAATGATGTTAATGAGACACGTAATAAAGAAAAGAGATTATATCTTCACATATCTGAAGAACCACTTGCAGTATTCATTAATTGAGAATGTATACACGCGTGAAAAAACGCTTGAATTGCTTACTATTGTAAATGCAGAGTAAACACTGACCTAGTTATTTGAAACTACAGACTGAAGTGAAAAGCATATATTATATATCTTAGATAATGAGAAACAAAATTTTAGACGGTCAGTATTACGGCTTGCAAAGTACACCAATGGTTGCCATCATGCTTGCCGTACACACATTGTATTAGACGCTTCAAGGAGACTTTTCTTAAATCAAGTATTTTGGGCAGTTCCACAAATACAATGCCGGATGCATTTTCAAATGTCAACATTTTCGTATTGTAAACAAATACAGTTCAGTTGACAATACAGAAAATAGCCGTGACGAAGAAAGGACTGAAGTTTGTCGGGATATTTGCTTTGAAAAAAATATTTATCTGACAGACTGAAGCATAAAGCGTTAAAATGCATGATTTAGCTTGAAGTGTGACAATATAACAATTTAATTGCACCTATCTTTATTAAATCAACTTTCTTCACTGCAATGTCACAGCATAAAAATGTCTTGAGAAGCTATCCCAGTACTGTGAAATTCATTTCTACCTTATAGAAGTCATAAAGATAACTGATTTTATGGTTACCTCTGCGTATAACTTCAGATAATAAAGCTTTCACATTTGCGCTGCGAAGTGGGTATATGCGATATATGTTGACCCAACTTAAAACTCTGTAAGGAAGTTGAGAAGTGGGTTACGCTTTGTTAATGTCTTATGTAATGGTTTGGTTAATAAACTGAAAACTTGATAAAGATTTCAACATCTGTATCAAGAGATATTTAAGATATCTTACAATATTGTTATTTATTTCAATTCAAATATTTACGATAAACGTTATAATGAGGTTTATTTCCATTGAAATATATCTCTTGGATATTATTTCAAATAATTTTAATTTCGATTCGTACTTCAATGGAAAGGCAAGTCAGAAAATAATTTGACTTTAGATTGAAAAACTTGTTAAGAGAAACACACTGTTGAAAGAAAGACTAAATGTGATTCTGCCAAACGTTTCCTTTTATTATCAATGGTCTGACGACCACTATGACCAGCATGACAAAGACATTTATGCCACAGCTGTTTGAGCATACGGGAACAAATATTTGCTATCTATTTCAATATAAATCATCTACGGGTAGTCACATCGAAATTATAAATTTTGGATGGTAGTTAAATAGTGATGTTTTAATACGACTTAAGCATTAACCCCTATGACACGACACTTTCCACTTACTCTAGATGATTCTGTGTTTAATATTAAACCAAGGATACACTAAATACATCCAACCTTGACTCGAAGTGTATTCGATAAAACTATGATAGTGTATGTTCCAATGCGTTTTTTACGATATAATAAATCCAGTGCTTAATGGCAGAAAAGGCTGGAACTAACAGATTGTAATAAACGGTCAATGGAGATATTTGCCAATCTTTTCATCAAGAGCAGTATTTCCAGTCCTAAATCAGATAGACATGTTTACAAATACTCTGAATCTCTTAATTAATGATTTGCTGTAGGTAAACTTAGTTCGACTCTCACACGGCAAAGACATCATTACAATCTGAATGAAAGGAGAAAAGGGACACTGCACAAAAAGAAGAAAACTTTGTCGGCAAATAGCTTATAAAGCTTATGTTTATTCTTGTAAATTATGGCGTAAAATAAAGTGTTTTGTATTTTGTCACTTGACAATTGAGGAGTCAACTTTTCTATGACATTGACTGAAGCAATTACAGAGTATGTATGTATATTGAAAACTATTGATATTGGTCTGTATAATTCCAACATGCTATGGAACGAGCATAGAGTGGATGCACAAATCTAATTTATTGTCTAAAAATGATTAATCATCAAATATTCCAAAACCCTTCTAGCGATTAGACGTTGCGTGTGGATGCAAAATATTTCTTAAAATCAAATTTTTATCTTAAATCAAATACCATAAACTTGTTAGGAAATTGTTTAAACATCCATTGATCAAATCCAGTCGTTACCAGTCTCATTATTCACAAGCGATTGTACAATACTAAAAATGCTTGAAAAAGAGTGATTTCGCACCTTCAAGTGTAATCACAAACGCATCAATTATTTCTATTTACAGTGAAAATGAGCTTGGTAAGAAAAGAAATATTGTCAAACTTACGACACATTTACAAAATGTCACTTTGGGAGTGTATATAACAAAATGTTAAGAAATATGTGAAATATTATTTAAATTGCATTTAAAAATTTGCAGTAAGATTTGCACCTAGAAGTTTTGAATCCTTTGTAACAGCATTACCAGCACACCAGTGATGTTAATGAGACACGTCATAAAGGAAGGAGATCATATCTTTACATATCTGGAGAATGAGAGGCACTTGCAGTATTCATTAACTGAGAATGTATACCAGTGTAAAAACGCTTGAATTGCTTACTATTGTAAGTGCAGAGTAAACACTGACATATTTATTCGAGACCGCAGGAAGTGACGAACAGATCCATCTTAGAAAGTGATAACAAATTGTGTACACGATCATTTTTTCGGCTTGCAAATTTAATGATCACTACTGGTTGCTATCATGTTTGTCGTATACACATTGTATTAATTTTGTACATGTTAAGTCTCTACTTGAACCATCATTCCC
>JAUMHA010294694.1:0-14729 GCA_032359765.1 Saxidomus gigantea | reverse complement strand
TCGCCTACGTACTTGTTGTATCATATTACATTCTTGATGTTGCATGCTTATCCCGCTATATATTGTGTTAGTCGCCCAGCGAGATCTGTATCAAATAAACGTATAAAATGTAGAAGTGTTGTTCATTAGATAATTAAAGAAACAATATTACAATGACCACACCATTAGACATGTACACTGAACAGGCGTTTTATGTATCGTTCCGGTGTGTAGGTAGTTCATGAATTTTGCACGTGATATTCGATCTAAGACCTGACAAACAGGTTAAAGACCAATACGTTTAAAAAATAAAAAGACCCTGTGACGGGATTCGAACCTGCATTGTTATGGTGAACCTTTACCACGACACTACATCTACTGACTGACAGGCAGTTTCAAAACTTTACTGTTATAGAATAAGCTAGATAGATAGATTTATGAAAGATTTTTAAACAAATGTTTACGTCACTGTCGAAATTCAGCGGTAGGACAGTAGATCTATAATCTATGAAATGCTTCACAATGTCTTTACCTAGATCTAGTGGCTGTGATTTTTAATGTAGATCTATAAATTTACAATGATTGTTTAATGAAGGAATTTCAGTCCTCAGTTGCGTTATATGTACAAGTTCAACATATCTAGATACACTGACATAAATCTGCTTGCACGTGGTTTAAAATAGAATGGTATCGATTTACTACTGTAATTATGCGTAAATAAACAATGACGTCACTATTTAAACTCAGCTGTGGGACTTATTTTCTTTTTGTGATCAGTTCTCAATAAATCAACTGTGACTAATTGATGTTACATTGTCAACACAACAGCAATACCTGTTCATTATGAGTGTGGATGTACACTGAAAACAGGATTTCGTGTTTTATTCAGACATGAATGATGCCAGGGTATGTTATTTACCTTTCATAAATTCCACATTGCTGAGCACTTGCCACGAGTGCGCTAGTTGTTAACATAATTAAAGCATAATAAGATCTATGTCTAATAAAACATGAGACAAGATGCAATCTTTAACAGGTTAATCAGTTAATTGTTTTTGACATGCATGATGTTAGACTATCTAAAGTTTGCTATTGTGTTGTCACCAAGTTCTGGATGCCGCCCAGCGTTTGCTAGACTTTCAGGGACTAACGTACGATGTCTGTTTTTCAATCAAGAAATGGATTAACTTTCTATTTGAAATCATGGTTAACTTATTTACTGTGTACATCTGTTCATTATGGAATCACCTGTACATTATGGAAGCCTCTAAAAAGTCATTACTATTTCACTCTTAGAGCGAAAATAAACATGCTGATAAGCCATTTTAAAACTGAAGGCTGTGCTCTGACCAATCCATGGTTACATGTACATGTTAGCTTTTATGTCAAAGAAAGTTAATCTTATATCTGTGTAAATCAGTAATATTTGTTGTTGTTCGACAGAACACAGACGATGTTCTGCGAGTCCTTGTCCATGGAGATAGCGCGCCGGTGTTCGAACACAAGGCGAAGATTGAGAGATTGTTCAGTGTGACCCTGTTACTGGACAGCATATCATCAGCAACATGGTACCACAGGGTCGGTGTGAAGGGGGATCCAAGAGATAGACTCAACGCAAAGGTAACACGTTTTTCTTCACTTAAGTTTAATTTTCTTGTTTTACTTGCAGCTTATGTGTGGTAAAGCTTATAATACATGTAAGTATATGTATGTATGTCTGTCCGTGCGGCATTCCATTTATTCGTGTCCCGGCTGTAACTTTGTCATGCATGAAGGGATTTTCAAATCGCGTGGCACAAATGTTCAGCCTATGAAGATGACGTGTCACATGCAAGACCTACGTCCTCGATCGGTCAAGGTCTCACTTTAGTTTAAAGATAACAAAACTCTATACATAATTATACACACTATTTCGTGTCCGGGCTGTTATTTGTCATGTTTGAAGGGTTTTTAAATCTTGTGACATAAATGTTCACCACAGCATGAAAATGTGTCGCGTACAAAACCCAAGACTCTACTCCAACAGACTCCAAAGGCCAAGATCACACTTTGTGTCTGATGGTCATTGACTATTTTATACACTGTCAAATCTGTCAGGCATGATTAGAGTTTAAAAATAGCATGCACATGGAAATGACATGGGACGCGCAAGTCCCGTGTCCTAATTTTTAAGGTCAATGTCACACTTAGAAGTCAGAGGTTAAGAGACTAAGACTCCTGTCGGCCTATATACAATGTATATGCACATTTTTATGTCAAGAATGTAACTCTGCTACATGTATACATAGAAGGATTTTAAAATGAATTGAAAACATGTTCAGCACATGAAGATGTAAAGTGGTGTGTGCAAGTACCTGGCCCGCAACTTGAAAGCCAAGATCACACACTGGGATACAGCTTTGGTGGCATTCGTCACTCATGAGGGACAACTCTTGTTGCATTAAAGAATTTATTTTCCCAACAAAAAATAAGTCACCAAATAAGCTGTCAGTGTACTTTTGCAGTATTTTGGCATGATTTCTCATTGCTATCTATCCTGATATTTGTCTGCTGACCTATTAAACATAGCCTACTTATTCTTGCCTATTATTTAAAGATAATTAATAATAAAGATAATAAAAGTATCGTTAATTATTATTTAACTTACCTGATCACAGTAGTTATTGTGATCTCCTCCGCCCGTCGTCGTCCGTCAGCCTTTGGTTTGCTTACTCAATTTATTTAACTTTAGAGTTATTGGCCCTGCTTAAACAATAATTGCAATGTTTACACACTACACCTTAATTTCCTCACTATAAATCATGATCAGCTTTACACAGTGTGTATGACTGAGTGATTGAAGTTATAGGCTCTGATTTACAGATCAGATGGAACAGATGCGTTTAAATTGAACAGTAGTCATGTCAATAGAATATGAATGACGTGGACTTCGTTTTGAATGACGTCATTTATCAGGTCTGGAGTAGGCCTATAGCTGTTAGTATAGATGTGTTGTCTGGCGTCTTTCGTCCATTGTCAACATTTCACTTACAGCTCTTCTTCTCTGAAACTGCATGTCAGCATTTTAAATGATATGTCGGTAGTAATTTGGCAGAAACAGTAGTAGGCTAGTGAAGTTTGCAGTAGTTGGCAAGGGGTGTAGGGGGAATTTTCGAAAGAGTGATCATTGAATGATTTTAGTCAATTACAATTGAATTTCGATAACTAAAAGTTAGTGTTTTCATATTGAATATAGAGGAAAATAGCAATTAATGGGCAATAACCCTGGAGATACTAGGTAAATCTTGACTTAAGTTCCGCGTGCGCCGCGGCATTATTGTATAGGCCTACTTATTTTAAGCTTCATAAAATGATATCCATTAATTCCTTAGTTATGGCTTTAGGCGGACGGACGGACGGCGGACAGACTGACGGACAACAGCAAAACAATATATTTGTATATTTTGGGATATTTATTTAAATTACAATGAAAGTGACATTATGTGCATCTTACTGCACCTAGTGTATTTTGGTGACAGTTGTATAAAAGCAATTTTCGGTTGCTGTGCATTTAAGTGTGTTAAATAAATGATAATGCCGTATAAGTATTTGAATTTGGTGCTTTAGAAATAAAAAAAATCAGACTAATAAAATAATAATTCCTTTCTTCGCAGATATCTCCCTTGTGTTGTTGTTGGTAGAGAATTTTCTGTCCCAGTCAAAATAGGAAAAGTAATATTTGGAAAGTTATTATTTTGTACTGGTAGCAGGAAGAGTTTGGTGTATTGGGTTAAAAGCTATTATTTCCTCTACTCTGTTTTTGCACACACCTATTTCAACTGGATTTTTACTTGAAAAAAATGCGCATAATTCCTCTTTAAAAATATATATTTGTCAAAGTGGAAGTGGCGATCTCGTGATAATCTCCGTCCGTCTGTCTTTCATACCACAGGAAAAATGCAATAATAATGATTCAAGCAACACTATGCAGAGATGTCGGTGTCAATAAGAGAGTAGAAAACTGTTTAATACTATAGCATGCATTGAGTTTAAAGCGATGATCAGAATAGCTGATAAAATATATCTAACAATGATCAGCAAAATGTTTTATAACCATACTCATAAGACAAGAACATTTGCGTTTTGATGTTTATTACACAAGCAATACTACACTCAAAACATTCTCTATATTTTCAAGGTGACAAACCTGAAATTGAAAACAACATTGTTAAAGATAGAATTTAGATTTTATCGGCGACTCTTGTGTAGATAGTCAACTGAATTTTTAAGTTGGTAAAACATATACATTTTTTGTACCTGCCGATTGCTATTGGACTTAAGACATATCTCCCTAACGCTAAGCGACATTGGCGGTTATGCTTTCGGTACTGTCGCGCTTAATCGAAACATAGTCACGATAAATAAGCATGATCGCGCAAAGTTAGAGAAAGTTGCGGAATTAAACGTTGAATGCAATATGACGAGAAACTGCATGATAAAGATTTTGTTAAAATGCAACAAATATTTCAAACAAATTGAGTTATGTAAATCTGAAGTATATAATTCGTAAGGGAGAAGATTATAAGACGTATATACCGTTAGTTACAGTGACAGTGATTGTGTTCGTCACATGATGGGGAACCACCGGCGTTACAATGCCCGTGACAATCAGCATCAGCCGTACACTCATGTGTGTGATGGCAGTGACAGTGGTTGCCATGACAATATGGCTCCTGTCCGGCGCCACAAGTCAAGGTGTTACAGTCGGAGTCGACAGTACAGCAGTAAACTGCCGCTGAAAACATTAAGAGTTATGTGTTAAAATAGAGTTTTAAAAATAAACTAACTGTATTTTTTAAAGAATTTTAGGGAGGTACATTTAACAGTTTCTCGTAACATCAGCACCGTGCAAAATAGGTATCTATTGTTCATGTTTATATATGTTTAAATGACCGTGAAAGCAACTGTCTCATAAAACGCGTAATATTAGCAAGCAACAACGTTTTCGAACCGACCTCCGTTCAGTTAAAACTTTTTTCACTCCAATACATGTATACCGACCATCTATACATGCGCCATTGCGAAGAACTTTTTCTAAACTTTTACGACGGCTAGTCATTACTGTAGTTTGAGTTCAAATTGAATCAAACTTTAACTTACCTCCCTTTGACTTTGGACAAAAGCATGTTGAATAGTTTGTAAATTGTATATGTAAACACACAGAATATGTTGGTTGCAGTTGACCCTATATCACTGAAAGGATTTATCAAGCTACAGAATTCTCCAGCTATAGTGTTCATACAATGTACATGTACCAGCAAAGCTGCATGCTTGATACCTTCTATTTTAGTCGAGTGACTCAAGTCACAAGAAAGACGAAATGTAACTTAAATGACCAACTAGGCTTACATCTTAAAATCATTTGTACAAATGTATAATACTTACCGACGCAAACGGCGAGTAAAATCAAAGCAGTTCTCATTTCTTCGCTTTTATGACAAACTTCCGAAAAGAACTGAAATGTTTTTAGACGTCAGTGGGATTTAAATACTTTGCACTCAATCTGACACAGATTTGATGACGTGTTTGATAACGGGCATGATTGAAAGTCATGCACACACTTTAAAAACATATGCCATATTCCCGTCAACAATGTCCTTGACTGCTACTGTACTAGCCAAGGCCTGTCTTCTATATTTTTTCACCGATGCACCTGATATGCTGGAAAAAAAAAGTTGTAAGTCTACTGGGTTTATCTGTGGTAATATAAAGTTAAGATTTCGGGAAAATATATGTTTACATCTGTTAAAGCTGGCGTTTACGTCAATGCAAACTGATGAAACAGGGCCGGAAAAAGCACAACCCCGACCGCGCAAGCTCCTATGATTAATATCGTAAAAAGTCAGCTTCCAATGTGGGTTTGATACAAAATAACATGTTGATTGCACGCCATGATGGCTGCGCGTTATTGGTGTTTCACATGTGACCCTAATTTGTGGTCGTCAGCGTTTTGTCAATGCCTGTGAAAAGAAAGCTGATCTAATAATATCGCATATGTTTGCAGGCTTAATATTATAATTAATTATACAGGTTTTCATCTTCTTATAAGGAAAAAGGTCATACATGTAACATCAAGATCCGTACCTTGACCGTGAAATTTGCAAACATTTGGCCCATTTCTTCACTAAAGTTTTGCGTACAAGGTACTGATAACTTAAGTGAGCTAGAAAAGAAAGCAAGCCCTATATTCTGAAGACTGTTTATGTTTGTATGATTTATGGGCAAAGTATACAAAGCGATATGATTGTGTATGGTAACCAAAAAAACGCGTGGCAAGATTTCGTTCTTTTGTCAAGATGTTCTTATCAAAATATACTTCTTTTCGTTGCTACGTAACTAATACATTGTACGTTTAATACCAAAAATATGAGATTCTCTGAAGCCATAGATACAAGTCATCTCGGTTAGTCAGTTGCAACTCGTCCATATCAAACTTACATTACATCTGTCATAGTGCAAAGTATGGGTCTCCTAAATACTATCTTGGTATTCTAATGTTTGTCTAAAAGGCATGTACTGATACTATTGTATAAAGGTTAGCTACTTATCAAACAATGTTTATTTTCAGATCTACATTTTGTCTCTAGTAAAGTGTAAATTCTCCACTTGCACCGAAGAGAAGAGGATATGCCTACCAAAAGAAATAAATGATGACGTCATTGAGTCTGTAGAACGTCGAACAACAGCTGCCATTGTGGTTGACGATAAGGAAGAAGGTTTATATTATGTACGTGGAAGTGCGTTGAGTGTTAACGCAGCTATGACTGCTATGGAGGAAGAAATTGGTGATAGGGCTGTAGGTGGACATTCTGGAAGCTGTACACCAAAGACACCACAATGTAAGGCGTCCAGAAGGCTCTCATTAGCACTGCACGAAACTTTGACTAAACAAAATCAAAAAGGCAACTATGTGAATGCGTCAGATGCTGTCAAACGTGCTATTGCTAGCTGTCTTATCGAGGATCCCGATGACAAACAAGTGGATGACGATGATGTAATTCTGATTGAAGGTGATGGCGATGAAGCAATCGAACCAATTGTTATTGAAGATGATGATGACAGTGATGATGAAAATGATGATGACAGTGATGATGATGTCATGATTATAGAAACACCAAAAGCAACAAAAAGTCAAATAGAAACAGATCAGACGAGCGATAATGTTTTCCCGGGCGACAATGACAAGGAGAACAACCCGTCGAACCATCAAACAGTGGAGCAACTTACGAAAGCTTTTGGTGACATGAAAACACCCTCAAAGTCTACATCAAAACCTAAAGGACAGCATAATAAGGTAAAAGCGGCAGTTAAACCACTAAATTTTAACAATTGTACAAAAAGGCAGTCTGCAGATGATTTCACAGTTGAATCAGGTACATCTGAAGAAGTGAAAGGAAAAGATGATACTAACCTCAGTAAGAAGATTAAAAAACGGACATTACCAAAACTTGATGACGACACTGATGATGTCATTACATTCAACTACAACAAGACCGCTGTACAGAGAAGGGGAAAACTATATCTAGCAGACGACATAGAAAGTCACTCCAAACGTCAAAGACTCAAAAGTGCAGTGACTGATGGAGGCAAAGAGTCGTCTATTAATACGAATACAGTTCCTCCTCGCATCCGACCATCAAGGTTCAGTGACGAACTTAGATACATTGTTATTGATGGAAGCAACGTTGCAATGGCGTAAGATAACATACTTGCTTAATTAAATTACACTTTTTTAAATATCACACAAAAAGGTATTGTAAAGTAAAGTATTATACTTTTTACATACTGCCTAGTACTACAGTAGTCGGTGTTTATGACGTATGTCATGACATCAATACATACATGTTCTGTCTTACTCACTCTGCATGCAAACATACATTTAAAGAACTATTGAGCTAACTTTTATCTGTTTTTGAGACTATTTTCAAAATACTAACTTTATAGTATTTCTGCAGACATGGTCAAGGTCGCACGTTTTCATGTAAAGGGATCCAACTTTGTGTAGATTATTTCCGGAACAGGGGTCACACAAAGATAACAGTTTTCTTACCTCATTGGCGGAAGTGTCGTGCACGTGATCCTAACTCTATAACCCATAGATACGTCCTTGATGACCTTGAGACAGACGGTTACCTGGTCTACACGCCGTCCAGACGTATTGGCAATAAACTTGTGGCGTCATACGATGACAGGTAACTAGATTTTATCAAATTATCAATTTAATATGAATACAAAATGAACTTTCAAAGGAAAAGCAGTTTTGTAAAATTAGATAAAATATATGCTAACTATTCAAATTTATGCCCGTATTATCGCTATCAAAGCACTGTGAGACTACGTTAAATTTTGTAGTATACCGTATGCACTTTATTAAAATCAGATTGGGGTTATCAAAAAAGAGATTGTAATTGAAAGCAGTTAATTAAAGAAATAGGATATTAATTGAAAGTAAGATGTAATTGGTGTACTTTTTAATTACAAGTAAGGATGACCCAATCAGTGTTTGTGACTGGTCCTACACCATAGGGTTGTTCTGTTTATAGAGGATCTTCCATGAGTATTCGTGTTGTATTGAATTTATTAACCGAGTCATCTTATAACGATAAGAAACAACACAAAAACGAAAGATTATATTCATAACATGGCAAAGAAATCATTGGATTGAAACATAAGACGAAAATGGCGTTGCCTATTTCTCTATAAGGAAAACTGGGGCGAATGCGTTATGCGGTTTCTAAGTAAACATTTGCCAAATAAGTACCATATATATTTTAGTATTTAATTTAAAAAAATACATATGGCTTCTTAAAACTGTTTACATATTTACCATGATCAGAACGCAAATGATGTTTGTTGATAATTTACATGGCAGCTATTTCACATACATCTCATTTGCTGTATTCCATAGGCAATGATGCTCAGACTTATCGCGTATCCTTCCGTGAAGTTGGCAGCTTGGCGCAGTTCTTGCGATTATTTTTTAATTATATATAAATAATGAATGAGGAATGACGAAGTATCATCTTACAGGTATGTGATAGAGCTGGCGGAGAGAGAAGAAGGTGTCGTTGTTTCCAACGATCAGTACAGAGACTTGCTGCATGAGAAACACAGTTGGAGGCGGGTGATTGAGACAAGGTGAGTCATTGAGACAAGGTGAGTCAATGAGACAAGGTGAGTCATTGAGACAAGGTGCGTGCTGTAATTTTTAACTGTATGATGACTTCAGTTGTAGAATCAGTTTATTTGTCAATGGTGTACATGTATTTATAACATGGAAAAAGAAAATCAACGTACTAATAGCTTAAATATTTATCAACATGTTTCGGCCGTAAAGTCTTCTTCAGAATAAATGTATATAAGCATATAAACAATCATGGCGTCACATCCGGAACTAATAGTTTATTTTCACAGAAAATACAGTCAAAGGCTAGTAGTGTGTGCATGCTTGTCAGTTTAGGCTGAACTAAAATGGGTCGGACCTCATTAATACTACTGTTAAATACAGATTGTGCAATGTATTCCCTGTCTTTTTCACAGCTATTGCCTCTTTACATGGACTATTATATGTTTTTTTGTCTTTAGATTACTTATGTATACATTTGTACGTGATCACTTCATGCCGCCAGATGATCCTTACGGCAAGAACGGACCCTTGTTGGACGAACTGCTAAGACGGTCAAAGACCAAACCTCCTGGGCTCCTAAACCAGGATATGTACTCTACACTCAAGTAAGTGTCATTTTCAAGTGTTATAAATTTGATAAAGGCTGCATAGTCATGATTTGTTTGTAAAACATTGTTTGCAATTGACATCATTTGAGTATTTTTTGGATGTGCCTTGGTATTTGATACAGAACACTAGTCAACAGTACGGTACATATAACATTTTGAAAAAGCTAAGTCCGTGTTTTAACTGAAATAAAAAAAATTTGCTCTTTGTCTTCGAAATTCACCTATTCAGAAAAAGTTTCATTTTTAGCTTATACGTTATTTGAATTACGAAAGTGTTAGATACTGGTTATAGAAGTCTACGACATGAAACACTCTTCATTTGAAAAGCTAATGTGTTATTTACATTAACAGGTACCTTGAGGCCAGTAACCCCAGGTCCGAGAGGAGAGAGGCAGATCGAGATTACTATAGTTACAGAGCTGCCAGATACTGAGGCTGCATGCAGAATTGCAAGGTTTCGAAGTCTGATCGAGTTAAACAAACTTTATTATTGTTTAATGCTGAGAGCTAATAAATGTTTCTTTTTACAGTTAGTTACGTTATTTGCAATACAAACGTATTCTAGTACGAGTATAAAGTTTCAGCTCTTTTGAGCATGTATGCCCGGAGTGATTTATACAGGGACCACTCGCCCACTCGCCATCTGCCATACGCCTTTAAACCACATCTATGAAATTAAAGCGACAACACATGACATAGATGCTCTTAGGGCGGTACCAAAGTTTATTAATTAATACCATCTTAAACATAACTCTAGTTGCCAGGGCCACCAGAATGAAAGTATTGGCAAATCTTCTTGTCAACAATAGCAGGACCCTGAGCTGAGGGATTTGTGGTGCAGCATTGTCTAGTAGTTCTCTTCAGACCCTTAGACTAGGTAGTAGCTAGACCTGTCTGGGATAGCTTGTTATAAATTGACTTTTATACCTTTTGATAAACCTTCATGCCCTTGTTCACATGACTCTAAGCTTATATGTTTGATATGGTAGCATTTTCTAATGACGCTCTACCAAGTTAGTTTCAAATTAGGCTCCTTGGGTTAAACTTTGCATTTCCCGTGGGTAACAATGTATCTAAGAAAAACTATAAAAATAATCCTGGCTTTGTTACAGTAGGTGTGTAGCAGTGTGTATTTCTTAAGGACATCATATAGTTCAAATAATACAGCATGGTTACTTGTTTAACTTATATTGTAACACAATAAAATCTCCTTGTCAGAAATCATTGACTAGATTGTAAATTGTTCTAACGGTAACGATCAATCAAGAGTGTTCAAGCCTTGACACATGTACTAGTAAAGTGTATGGAATACTTTACAATCAATTCTTATCTAGATAAGGGTCATCTGTGGACGAAATTTCTTTTTTTCCCAATGTAAATGATCAGCTTTTTATGACTAACTCGGACATCGCTACCGAGCCTGAAATGACTGTAATACTATCGAGGACCTGTTCTCCAGTCCGACAGTCATCATACCGACGGCTCAGGGAATGGCTGATAAATCTCCAGTTTAACCTACATTGAATCACAAAGTCAATAACTCTGTGGTCTGAATAAAAGTATGTCACATATATGTGACCTTATTTCCATGTAGGACATTTTAAGATAACCTAGATACATCTTGCGACCAGACGTGATTTTAAAAGGCCAGTTTGTGTCACGACGATTCCATTTCCGACAATGAAATCAAATTTTATTTACTATAATAATTGTGACAGATATGCTGTTAGTCGCCTTAGTTACACACACCTGATAGGACGTTTTAATGGTATAATTAGAAGGGGCTCGAGCCTGTCTAGCCAATATTCCCTATAGACGTTCCAGTGAATGATTAAATATACATTTGCTGACACCCCCAGTGTGTACACGTACAAGTGAAACATATTCTTGATATCAATCATGTTTCTTAATACAGAACTTTTCACAGAATAATGTCTGTTTGGCCATATTTTATCCACATATATAATATCAGCATTATTTTTTGTTATGCCCCGTAACTGAAATCTATCAAAACGTGTACTAATTGATTCACATCTTAACAATTATTTAAGTGTAAACGTTTTTTTTGTATTTATTAAACGATTATATGAAAAAAAGATCTTTTCAAAATTTGAATTCTGAAGTGTAGACATATATCCCATGACGTAGCAATGACCTGATACTGACCATTGTCATGAATCAGCGGTTAGGCCGAACAAAATCAATTTCCGTAATCGAATCATGTATTAGATCTAGCAGTAGGCTTACTGATATTCACTGCAACTACAGGAACTATTTCAGAGATTGCTTTATGATCTGCTAATAGACGAACGTATACTCCATGGTGGGTAATGTTTAACTCCGGAAGTACACACAAATGTATACTCCACGATGGATAATTTTATATAGGGAAAAGCACGTGAGGTATGACAAAAATGTATACTCCACGGTAGGTAATGATTAGCTCCGGAAGTACACGCAAATGTATACTCCACGGTAGGTAATGTTTAGCTCCGGAAGTACATGCACATGTTTACTCCATGATTTGTAATTTTAAGCTCCTTTCTTTAAATAGACCGGTTGACAAATGTACGCCAGGCTTGAACACAAGAACAATGCCCTTCTAATACACGGTGCATACCTGTGTGCTTCTATAACTGACTTTTTTATCTGAAAAATAACTGAATATGTTATGTTGTTTACCAGTCCACTGATGAAAACTGACTATAAACGACATGTTCAGCATTAACCAGTATATTTCTATCTCCAACAATTACATACACGGTAACATAGTGACGGGCGGCCCGACGAGTATGAAGTTAGCCCCGTGGCCCCGTTTATCCCTAAGTTTATACGGGGGGTGGGATAGCGTGGGATAACTAGGTGCTTTGGGGCTAACTTCACGAGGATATGGGGTAATAAGGTGCTGCAGAGCTAACATCACGGGGCAGAGAAAATAATACTGGTGACCTAAGAGAAGGTACGGTCGTGACCCCAGTGGGGTTCTAACACGCAACCTCCGGCGTGAGCGGCAGACATTTTAACCAATCAACACCACTGCGTGTGTACGTTGTCGTGAAATGTATGCATACATGTAGGTTAATTCAAGCGGTGCTTCGGGAAAACCATATGCCATGAGGCGTGTTGAGACATAGGGCTTACATGGCGGGCAAAGTAACTAGGTTTAACGGGGCTAACTTTGCGGGACTGCGGGGTAACTAGGTGCTATGCGGCTGACATGACGGGGATGCGGGGTATCTAGGTGCTACAGGGCTAACTTGACGGGGATGCAGCGTATTGAGTTGCTACAGGGCTAACTTGAAGGGGATGTGGGGCATCTATGTTCTACAGGGCTAACTTGACGGGAATGCAGGGTATTGAGTTGATACATGGCTAACTTGACGGAGATGTGGGGTATCTATGTTCTACAGGGCTAACTTGACGGGGATGCAGGGTATTGAGTTGCTACATGGCTAACTTGACGGGGATGCGGGGTATCTAGGTGTTACGGGGCTAACTAAAAGGGGCCTGGGGTAACTAAATGCTACGGGGTTAACTTGACAGGCCTACGGGGTACATGTATCTAGGTGCAACGGGGCAAGTTTCGCGAGGGGGCGGGATAACTAGGTGCTTGTGGGCTAACTTCATGAGGATACAGGGTAACTAGGTGCTGCGGGGCTAACATCTCGGGGCTGATACGTTAAGATACGGGTTATAAGTGCTGCAATGATACTAAAGGACACGAGTCTGAGTTTACGTGAACGCAGGGACACAAAAGGGTGGTATGAAAGTTAGAGAGTAGTGTAAGAAGTGCTGTATTGCTAGCGGGGGGTACGGGGCTGAGTTAGTAAGGCGGGGATGGTTCTACTTTAAACGGTTTCACTAGGGCTGCAATGATACTTCAGAACACGGGGCTGAGTTAATGTGAACGCGGTGACACAAAAGGGTGGTAAGAAAGATAAAGAGTAGTGTAAGAAGTGCTGTATTGATAGCAGGGGACACGGGGCTGAGTTTGTGAGGTGGATATGATACAAATCGAAACGGTTTCACCAGGGCTGCAATGATACTACAGGATACGGGGCTGAGTTTATGTGAACGCGGGGACACAAAAGGGTGGTATGAAATTAAGAGAGTAGTGTTAGAAGTGCTGTATTGCTAGCAGGGGACACGGGGCTGAGCTAGTGAGGCGGGAATGGTTATACTTTAAACGGTTTCACCAGGGCTGCAATGATACTACGAACACGGGGCTGAGTTTATGTGAACGCGGGGACACAAAAGGGAGGTATGAAAGTTAGAAAGTAGTGTATGAAGTGCTGTATTGATAGCAGGGGACACGGGGCTGAGTTAATGAGGCGGGGATGGTACTACAATGTACTTTTAACTGTTTTACCAGGGCTGCAATGATACTACAGGAAACGGGGCTGAGTTTATGTGAACGCGGGGACACAAAAGGGTGGTATGAAAGTTTGAGAGTAATGTAAGAAGTGCTGTATTGATAGCAGGGGACACGGGGCTGAGTTAGTGAGGCGGGGATGGTTCTACCTTTAACGATTTCACCAGGGCTGCAATGATGCTACAGGACACGGGTCTGAGTTTATGTGAATGCTGGGACACATAGAGGTGGTCTTAAAACTAGAAATGACTGTTACAAGAAGTGTATTGATAGCAGGGGACATGGGTCTTATTCCTTCAGGCGGGGATGTTACTTCTACAAACGGTGTTTCAGTGCTTAGGGCACAGGGCTGAGTTCATGTAAATGAGGGTTTTATCAAAGATTGGGAGCACTATAAGTAGAACTGTATTGAGTGCAGGGTACACGGGGCAGAGTATTTGAAGCGGGAATGATACTTACACGGGACTGAGAAAATTGAACTATGAGAAGGTACGATCGTGACCCCAGTGGGGTTCTAACCCGCAACATCCGGTATAAGCGGCAGACATCTTTACCCATCAACACCACTGCGTTTGTTCGTTGTCCTGTGGTGATGTATGCATAG
>JAUMHA010294583.1:0-14731 GCA_032359765.1 Saxidomus gigantea | reverse complement strand
GTTTTGTGAATTTCACATTAAGGTGTGCGGTGATGTAAACTCTGTAAGACAATGAATTTGCCAATCATTATTATCAACTTTATACCTAATATTAGAAGAATGAATCTAATAATTTGTTGACCAATTTTTATGAGCGTATCTTTAAAAATGGTTTTGATATTACATATAATTGAGGTGTATACTTAGAAAAGTTGTTGAGTGTATATTAGGGTCGCAAATTTGTTGCATAGTTTATGAGTGAAGGTATAAACAGAACGCCGCACATAAAGGTCATTTTCTTTCGGATATGTAATAAAACTGCTTTTTATAATAATGTGTACTGGTCGGAAAATACATGCATAAGTTTTTAACATTTTGAAATCTCGACAACATCACTTTTTCCTTTTCATGCGGCTAGCGGGAGGGCGGTGTTACCTCTGAAGAAACACTATTAAAATAATAAAGCTAGATGTCTTATTTCCGTGTTCACTTTTCCGTGGCTGTATTATTTATGAACACAAACATTTTGCACAGTATCTGAAGGAAGAAATTTACAATGAGTGATAAAATAGGTTAATTTGTTCTGTATATGTAACAAAAAAAGCTTATTTTAACATTGTGTACTGTTCGTTCTAATCAGTTCAAATGCAGAGTTAAGAAATAAAAAGATAGCTTCTTACTTATATTCAATGTAAGCGTCAGCTTTAAGCAGTGTATTGACAACATCACATTCTCCTTTTGCTGCGGCTAGATGCAGTGCGGTATTATCCTTAGAGTTTCTGAAGAAACAATATTCAATAGTATCTCTGTTTCCTTTCCGTAAGGCTAGAACTTGTGCGGTGTGGCCCCTTATGTCTCTAAAGAAACTAAATTCAATATGATATGGATATGTATAATACTGCTAATAATAACCATTCTGACTGATTGTTTAAAATTATTCTATGTGTATAAGGTTTAAAAATACATATATAACTCCTTACCTGGTATGAATGTCAGCCCCTGCCTCAAGCAGTGTCTTGACAATATCATTGTTTCCTTTTTGAGCGGCTAGAAGTAGGGCGCTGTTACCATAACGATCTCTGAAGACACAATATTCATATATTTAAGAAAGCTGTCTTATTTCCCTGTTCACTTATCTGATGCTGTATATATAATGGAGAGCAAATTGTTTTCCTAGTTTATGAATGAAGGTATTACATGTAACAGAACGCCGTACGTAATAGGTCATTTTGTTTCGGACATATAATAAAACTGTTTTTTATAATAATTTTTACTGGTCGGAAAATGCATGCACAAGCTTTTATAATTTTTAGATCTCGACTACATGACTTTTTCCTTTTCGTGCGGCGGTGAACAATACTTATTATAACAATGAGAAATGGTCATTTTATATCAATGTGTATGCTAAAAGTAGTGCATTGTTACCTCTGAAGAAATAATATTCAAATATTCAGATATTTAAGATAGTTGTCGTATTCACTTTTCTGTGGCTGAATTTTATAAGGAACTCACACTTTTTGCAAAGAATAAACAGAAAATAATATATACTGAGCCGTACGTACTATGTCAACTAGTTCCGGATATGTAACAAAGTATCATTAAAATAAATACTGATCGTTTAATATAAATTGATATGCAGAGTTTAGAAATAAATTTATATGCAGAGTTTAGAAATACATTAATAGCTTCTTACGCATATTCAATGCTAGCCTTAGCTTCAAGTAGTGTCTTGACAATATCAAAGTCTCCTCTTTTTGTGGCGAGGTGCAAGGCACTTTTCCCTTTTCCTTCATACCTCATGAAATGAAATGAAGTAGAAATAATTACAATAGGTCAATACGTTATAAGTATTAAAATACTGCTTATCACTATAATTAGGACTGATTGTTTAATTTCATTCTGCATGCATACGTTTTAGAAAAAAACATTGAGAACATCTTACACATATTGAATAGAAGCCCCATTTTCTAACAGTATCTTGACAACATCACTTTTTCCTTCTTGTACGGCTAGAAGTAGTGCGGTGTTACCCTTTGAGTCTCTGAAGAAACAATATTCAAATAGTTTGTATCAATTAGGCACACGCACATATTGCATAGTATATGTCGGAAGGAATTTACACTGATCCGTACATAATAGGTCAATTTGTTCCGGATATGTAACAAAGTGCTTATTATAATAATGGGTACTGATCGTTTAATAGCAATTTATATGCAGAGTTTAGAAATAAATAGCTTCTTACTTATATTCAATGTCAGCTTTAGCTCCAAGCCGTGCATTTACAACATCAAGGTTTCCTTCTCGTGCGGCTTCAATCAGTGCTTCACCCTTTAAGTCTCTGAAAAAAAACAAATTCAAATATCTAAGATAGCTGTTTTCATACACCATTCACTTGTCTTTGGCTGTATCAATTAGGCACGCACACATATTCCATCGTACATGTAGGAAGGAATCTACACTGATCCGTACATAATAGGTTAACTTGATTCGGAAAATCTTCCGATCTGTTTATTATAATATAATGTTATTAATCAAGTGATTTCATAGTAGCCTAGTTATTTGAAAGCGGTCGTATTGGCCAAATGATAGTTTAATTATTCAACTTTATTATTGGCTAAAAAAACAAGAATATAAATGTTCTTGTAACAAGAACAATTTTATTTGTATTTAACTTAGTAAAATAAGATATCAACAGGAGTTTAAAAACAAAATGGCGTCGTTTCAAAATCCAACAGAAGTGACTTCTCCGTATTGGCCCTCTCTTTTTAACCAATCAGAATGCTTTGTGTTCGGGGGTATAATAACAATCTATATCCAGAGTTCAGATATAAATAAATAGCGCTCTACTTATATTTACTGTCAGTAATACTAGCGGTTTTGATAAGATATTTTAAAGAGTCAACTGTTTACATCTGTTACCTCCTTCGGTTTTACTACATGTTTATTAATCAATCATTTTTATTTACATGTTTGGGACAAAGAAATCGCTGAAAAATGTCACATCATTTCTAAGCAGTTTATAACTTACTTGCTCTTACGTGTAACAGTGCGTTCTTGTCTTTGCGGTACCTGAAGCATTGAGATTTAAAATGTGAGTATAACTAAAAATTACACATGTCTACACATATATTATTTTCAGATTCAGAAATGTCTTGAGGAAGAGCGTAGTTTTACGAATACCTTATAGGCACTCTCTTATTTTAAGAAAAATACGTATTATGTGATCCGCGTGTGCATGTCATCTACCAGGGTGCCTAACTACTAGTAGGTATTTTGTGATCATACCACATTCATTATGCAATGGATTTTGTCTGCACATTCACATATGATAATCATATATTTGTAGTTTGTAAATGCAGATTATGATTGAAAGTCTAATATTAACAATGTTATGTAGATGAGGTTAAAAAGAGGGTGTTATAATGGAAATAAGTGAGGAGATTGATGCAACATATATGACCAACAACAGAGTATAAACATTAAAAGCGGCATTTCAATAACCCAGGTTTTCAACATATAATCAGCGAAAGCCTTTCTTCATTTTAAAGGAAACAAACATCGTATGTGCCTTCTGCAAATATCTGATGTGGTGTGCAAACAACATTGGAACAGGTTGTTAGGCAAGCCAACTATTTACTACAATCTGATTTTCTATTTTCAGTAACAGCAACTTTGACCTCAGGGACAACAAAAGTAACAAAAAGCTACCTTTTAATATAAGCTACCTATGTAACAAGTTCCACAGAAATACCTCGTTCCAAAATCGAGTTATTTGCCGGAAACCGTTTCTCTATTTTAAGTAAAATGTACATTGACTTGATCCCATTAAACTAAATGCAATCCCAAGCTGCAACTCCATATAAGCTACCTACGTACCTATGTCCGTGACAATACATCAGTCCTAACATGAATTATTGGCCGGAAACCGTTTTCTATTTAAAGTAACACCAACCTTGACCATTACCCCAGGGAACCCAAGAGAACCGCAAGCTACATTTCCGTGTTAGCTACCTACATACCACGGTCATTACGATAACGCATTATTACATGGATATAGCGTAAAGTACATGAAATATGAATTCTAATCTGTGTTCATTCTAAAGAAAATGTGTGACTTAGTTGATTATTTCATTGTTCAGTACCAATAATTAGACTTTATCATAACACATGATAAAATCTACATTACAATATTTTGTAACGTAGGGTCATGTAAAGTACATGGCACTCATATGTATTACTACGGTCAAAGTCAGAATTTGAATATATTGAATGTATGTACTCAAATTGTTCTTATCAGAAATGATGTAATTACTGATATATCATGCGTTACAGGAGTAATAATTTAGTGTGAACTTCTTTTCTTTTGTTTTTAGATTTTAGGGGTAACGTAAATTACACCCAGATATTCATGTTGCGGCACGGATTTGGCAACTGCAACAAGCAGTTTCAGAAACTACAGACCTTAGCGGTTATTTTGATATATCATACAAAATGTGGTATTTTGTGCCCCGGTCCCTCTCTCAATACTGCAAGGAAGTTGCAGCACTATTATGTTTTCATTGACATAAAGCACACATGTCGTATTCAAACCCAGGTATATTGACATCTTAAGTTAACGCTTAAAATCGACCTCTCATAAGCAAGTACAAAATCAAAAAGAAATCCATGCGCATGATAATATATCCCTGCGCTTGACCTTTGTAGGTAAACCAAAGCAAATTCTACTTTCATTTCACAGTTCAGGCTATTTGCTAAGTACAACACGTGTAGTTAAAGCGAAAGTAGCATAACGCGATGTGCAGTGTTTATAAAATATGCCCGGTGTGCAAAGTGTATGGTATGTGCAGTACAAAGACTGCATTTTACGGAGCAATATTATTTTTCTAATCATATATTTCAACTCAGTCAATGTTGGATATCATATCATTAGGCTTTGTTCACGTAAGTTCTCGCCACTAAGTTCTTACCTACAATGGAAATGTGATCAAAAGGTTTTAAAAACGACCATAACGTTCACAATAAACCGACAACAGTTTCAGTATGCGTTCCCTTGATACATGGCATTTGTACATTCTCAGATGACCAATTGTATATTGATGCAAACAGAAATTATTTTAAAGATGAGCTAGCTTTTAGTAATTACATATACGAATGTTACATGTTTTTTTATTATTGTTATTATTGCGACTGTATATAAAGTTTTTAATGGCCGCAAATAGTTTCAACAGCGTGTAAGCATGCGTCGTTAGCAAGTCTTTGGTGTTTAGATAACGAGTGTCAGATGTGCAAATTACGTTCCTTAATTGCAAACATTGCTACAAAGCAAAGTTCTTGTTCGAATATTCGCATATTTGATTATTTTTAAAACATCAATTAATCAATCGTAATAAACCTCTCCGGTCATATATACATGTTCTATACGGACTCGTTTTCAGTTAAAGTAATAGTGTATTAGCCTACTTTTGGTCGATCTGTGTTTAGATAACAAGTGTCAGATGTGCAAATTCCGATCTTAAATTGCAAACATTGCTACAAATTGACACGTGTAATAATTGTCTTGCACCTTCTATTTAAATTAGCTATTTATCTTCAGTAAATGCAAAGATAGTCGACTTCACTTTATTTTACATTTGTTAATTACGCAACCGCTGAGTGTATTAACGTATTTTTATATTGTTTTTTTTTGAGAGAGAGAAAATAACATTTTGTATATCATTTCATCATATCATCATATCAAATCGCGATCACATAAAATTCACACGTACTGCAATTGGAAAAAGATCGACCGCGAAAAGATGTTTTACGAGACTTCAAATATTTTTTCACAGCTTACCTTCTAGATCTACTGAGAATTTAAAGTAAAAAGGTCAACAGCTAAATTTTCGTTCCGATAATTGTCCGCATTCGTGCCAATTTTGCCAAAACAAACGACAAATGCCCGTAAGGAGTGCGTTATGATAATTTTCTAGTGTGAAAGATTTGTCGCTAGGTTATAACGGAAACCCGACATTTTCCTTTGTTTTATATATATTGTTTCAGAATTGCAGCCTAAACAGAAAACAAAACTCGACCATTTATGAATGAAAAAAAAAACGTATAGCATAAAATATATATAATAATCATTATACAATGTACATGTAAATAGATATATAAATATGTTTTTGTCGGACATGTAAAATTTGGATACCAAACTTATCGAATTTGCATTCGAATATTCGAATATATTCGAATATCTTTACGAATATTCGAGTACTGATTTCGGTATTCGTTTCGATCCTTAGTATTTAAATTAAATCGAATTAGCATATGACTGTCAGTTGCCAGTTGCCAATTCGCGTGGTTTAACAACTTTGTATTTGTTTTGGTATTTGTTTAATATTTGCATGTGAAGACGAATTGGCAACATGAGTGTGAAGTTTAGCTGCCAGATGCCAATTGAAACGAGCTTGTTGTTTAATTTGTTTTCGGTTAATTGGAAATATCTTCTAAAACTTATGAAAGTTTGAGTATGAAAATCAAGTTAAGTTACTCCTATTTGTTACTTAACCAAACATGTGTCTATAAGTAGGTTTAATACACATGCACATGCTACTATAAATACCGGTGATTCTCAGTATCTCAAACTCGCTTACCTCGAAATTTCGTCTAAGTCGATGAAACTGTAAAGTCCCGTTAAGTTTCCCTCTTTATTTATGTACCTTAACTCATTTTAAGACAAATCTTGACATATAACCAGGGTGTGATGTAGATGTTTTTTGGTCCCGTCAATCAAATTCTAATGTTTGTCAACTCGTTAATTCGAATAGCGACCAAAAAACAAAAATAATATCAAACAGGGAATGCCACGTACCAAAAACGCAGCCTCCCCAAAACGAGCCCCACAGCACCCAGAAGTGCACACCACCAACACACACACACACACAAAGGTGCGGCTGTTCAAAGCTAAGGTGAGATGTTAGCATGCCAATTAACACGTGTCGTAATAAGACTTAATTTGTTTGAGTAGTTACATTAATTTGTCTGAAGACACACAAATTGTGTGACTAATAAAAAGCGGATTCAGTAACTCTTTTTGCATTTTTAACAAAGAATGTGTCTTAAAGTAAGGTAAAATACAACTGCTACTATAGATTAAAAAAAATGAATTGATAATAATATTTGTTTGAAGACAGACACATGTTACTATAGTAATGACCAATATAATGAATATAACGCACTAGAAGATGTATGTATGACAAATAACAATGAGTTTCTTCATAGGCTGATAAACGAAAATCAGATTATTAAATGCATTAATAGCCTTAAGAATGCAAAAGCACCAAGTCCGACTGATGATATAATTAATGAAAACATTAAAACAACGAAACATTTGTTACTTCGTATATACTATACTATAAGCATTCTGTACTTTTATAGACGTTTCTCAGGCTTTTGGCAAAGTATGTAGAGTAGGACTATGGCATAAACTGTTGTCAAATAATATATACAGTTATTCATAAAACATGTATCTATAAAAATAACATGCTCACCGATTCTAACGTGTATTTATTTGCATCCTTAGTAAATTGTTCAATAAGGTATGGAGTAAATGTATCGAACCCGGGAATAATCATCACCCTACGATCAGGTTTCTCTGAGTCAGCAATTGGGAAAGTCACAGGCGCCATTGCAACGATTATTAGCTTGGCATTAGGTATTTTCATACCGTCTCTATACTTCTCCAAAGCTTTAAGTGCATCCGATTGTCCAATGATATTGTCTGTGTACACGACAAAAACGTTAATCTTTTTTTTTTTGTTCTTTGGCCCAACGTATTGGCAGAGCTAAGTCGGAATGTTCCACTTTGAACAGCTTCACTCGTTCGTCCATTTTCTTTAGAACCTGTTTCAATGTGTCACCTTTCTCGATACGTAATTGCACGACCTCTTGATCAAATGCCAAGATTTTGCTTTTGGACTTGGTGCGGACCGTAAGCATCATCATAGCGGCTGCTGCCTGGTCGCACCTTATTGTTTTGGAACCAACACAGGGTATGTTCATTTCCTGACTGACATTAATTGCAAGCAAAAATTGCTTATCTGTAGACTCCACATCACGAAATGACAAGTAAAAGGCGTTGTTGAGTGCCTTTAAAATATTGCTGTTAATTTCCCATTTGATTTTCTGCTTCCCCTGCACTCTTGCTCCTGTGTCGTAAGACAACAATGCCGACAATATCCTTAATGGATGAATTCTTCCGTTCTTGGGGTCCTTTATTGCACGAACAATTTCTTTTTCTACCTCTGAATCCGCTTTGCAGAGATTCTTCGAAGAAATCAAACATAATTTACGTAGCTTGTCTTCTGGTGTCATGTTCATAAACACCGCCTTACAAACCTTTTCCGAACGCATCATTTGAGGGAGGACATGCTCTCTCTCTAATTTATGTAGCTCAATAAGTTTTACAAGGTCGTCTTCATTTTCGCATCTGCGTGCTTTCTCTGTGCCTTCTAAGTAAGACAAAATAAGTGAAAAGACCTTATTCTCCCCCATTTCTGCTTTTACCAGGTCTTCAGCAGGTTTTAAGCCACGCATTACATATCGCAGCATGACCTTCATTACATGTAGTTTAGTGTTTTGCAGCGGATGAGCAAGACGGAATACGTCCTTATGATCCCACCTTTCCGTCATATGATTTCTTGTCACTTTCCACCTTTTGTATTTTGTTAAGAGGCGCCCTAGATTTATGGGATCACCGCAGCATATGTCTTGATCCTTGTACCATTTTATGACTGCTCTTTTATGAGACCTATCCCATCCTTTACCGTGGTTTCCACTTTCTTGTTTACAGTAAGAAAGGAACAAAAACAAATGCGGCGGAATACGGCATACTTTACTAAGTGATTTATATGCCAACTCCTTTGTGGCCAAGTCATCCGATCTGGCGCATAAAGCAAGTGTCAAAATTATATAGTCTTGTACTGGAGTTCGTCCTAAGCCACCTAATTCGGATATCAGCTCAACAACTTCTTTTCCCTTTCCTTTGCGTATCAGTCTGTAATATAGTCCAATGGGTAATGTTAGATATGGCAATGGAATTACTAGACACCCGTAAACATAAAAAAATTGGAAATAAGGTATACACAAGTTATGGCACGATCAGCTATTTTCACTGAAATTACTAAATAAAAATACATATTTTAATTATTACACTTAACATATTTTACACCTTTTTTAACAGTCATTTAAAGATTGGGGTCACTAAACAGTGTTTAATAATTTGTTCAACGATTCAAACGATTCCCTTTTGTATTTATTTAATGCACAGGGCTTATTATACATTATATTTTTTACATCATTATCAAGTTTCAAGTTATCAATTACGTATCAAATATTTATATTAAATAATTCACTTTGGCTTCGCTTAAGTAGCTGCGCCATTATATGATCATTTTGCGTGTTACATCCGTATATGTACCCTTTTCACTGAATGTCACCCTAGCTTAACAGCTCAGGCAACATACCGTGCAAACATGGTACATATCTAGATATATACGGCAAACAGAAGTGTAAATAAAAAATAATTGACCGAAGTTATAGCCGAGGTCAGTATTTATTTACTATTATAATGAATTATATCAAAATGCCTTCAGAGTCCATAACTGTTTAATGATATGTATAATGTTAAGCTTATGTCAATATGTATAATGTTAAGCATATGTTTATATCTATAATGTTAAGCTTATGTCTATATGTATAATGTTAAGCTTAATATGTCTATATGTATTATGTTAAGCTTATGATCAAATATAATGTACAGTCACATAATCTCTTTTAATTAGTAAAATATCTTTATTTTGATAGGCTTACAATAGAACCATGTTCTATTCGCTCTAAAACAATGTTGACATGTGACTTTCGTTCGTATTCAAGTTGTTTCTTCAAGAAAAAGAGTTGCCAGAAAATTTGGATTTTTTTTTGTACAAATAAAGGTCATTTCTATGAGTAAGAAATCCGTTTTGAGAGCTACTCGTAAATCTGATCCTAGGACTTTTAAGATATTTCATTGCCACAGTTCTTTAAATTGCACGGTTTACGTCATATTTATGGGAATATACAACAACCAATACGTTGAAAGTTTAATAATTTAAATGGAATAATTAAAAACATTCAGAAAAAAAACGTTAAACGTTATTTCCGGGCAGTGATTACTGTAACTGTTTGGGGAAGTAACCATCGACAGAAACTTGAAATACTATACCCACCTATCAATAAATTGCCGCGACGGCTCTCTACCACCGTCGTTGAATGTGTTTTCTGATCCTAGGAAAAGAAAACGCGTTAACAACTCCATATCACAGCTCTCTGACATGTCAGTATCACTTGAAGTTTGTATCGGCATTCTCATTGCTGTGTTCTGGAACACAATTATGCAACATGCAAAAGGGTTCGTTACTTTCCTTTTTTTCAAAATAGAATTCTTTAAAAGTACTTTTAATAATGTTATTATTACTGCTTTTGACATTAAAATTTGTGGGTTTTATTTAAATATTGCAAGTAGATCTAGCAAAATGTATAAAAACTGTGATGTTTATTTGAAAACAAATTGTAATTTAGAGTTCTGAAAGCACAAAACTTACCTCCTCTGAGTCCTCTGAGTCTTGACATCTAGACGATTGGCCTAGGAAATATTTTGATCCGGATTTCCCCATACCTTTTGTTCTGTTGGTATCCTTCGATTGGAAACGACAATAACCTAATTCGTCACCAGTCGATATGTTTGTAATTGTATGAATACATGAATAAAGATGTCTACCATTATCTGAAAATAAACATTGATATAAATGGTAAGAATAACATTTGCTTATAGTCACTGATTTGTGCCATGTCGTGTTGGCAGGGTCGCGAACACGACAACACAAAACAACGGCAAATCATTTATCAAAATTTATTTGTTTGTCTCGTGTTGGCAGCCTTAAATTTGATAGAGTATGATATGAGTTTTCAGAAATATATTTGTATTTAAGTATTAAGAGTTCAAGTATAGCTCAACTAATTGGATGGAAGTCTATATTCAAAGACAACCAAGCGCTTCATCCGCTTATGAGTTAATTTGCATAAAGCTTGTTGACTGTAACACTGTAATACATATATTGACATTAGATGACATTAAATAAATTGGCTCACTTTATTGATCATCGAGCATATTGATTATAATTTTAGAATATTATACTCTTGTTTTTCGGATGTTTGCACAGAAGATAAATAAAAAATGTGACTAAGTTGTGTTTTCATTTAATTTCAGAAGTGCCAACACAAAGACGGCTACAATATTCAACCGGAATATGACAGCAGACACCGCATACAATTCTACTATGGACAGTTTCAGCCTTGTGGAAATATTAGTTGTTGCGGGACACTGAAACACAAACATAATTTCTAAGTCTAGTGATATTTATTGTTTATGTCAACAAATAATATAAACACAATTTATCTTTTTATTCCTGTTCACAAGCACTTGGAATTGTTACATATTTGACTTCCGGAGAATGTGAAGACACAATAAAATAGGTGTGGTTGATGTTCATTTGGTATGTTACTCAACCAAAAGGAAAAGTAATATTGTTAAGGAAATTAAGTTACTGCTCTTAATTTGAAACCAACATGACTTAAACTGATAAATATAAGTCTTTCAATGCTGCACCTCTACAAGAAACAAAGCTACACTTGAGAGTTTACATAAGCGATTATTACAAACTAGTCATAACCTATCAGTCATTTGGGTCATCTAGCCATATTAAACCGCCAATAAATTGACTGATCAGTAATCTTGAGTCAGTTGGTACACAAGAGCTGGAAAATAAAACAGTCATTTAGAGACAGCCACTCAATTCTTCTATCAGTCAGTAAGAGGAAGCAAGATAAAATATCGGTACTGTAAACAGTCAGTTGCTTGACTAAATAAAGTTTAGATATGTTAGAGGAGGGTCGGGGGATCAGACCTGCGATTCAAGTGCATTACTACTAGACTACATACCAAGTTTAGGAGCTACGACATGCTGCAATATGTACATGCTCGTATAGTGATGTGTTTTGCTGCACTTTGTTATTCTGGTAACTGAACATATATAGGAGTATGCATTTTATTCAGTCTGAAATCTTTGAATGCGGTTAACATTGTTTCTTAATAGGAATATCTGTCATTTTCTGAAAACTGTTTAAGAGGCTACAAAAAGATGGGCGAATTACATTTGATAACATTCAGAGTCATGGCGGTTCATTGGAACTCTAACTTCCTACAAACGCGTCTATTTTAGATATATGTAAATAAAAATTCCTTCTATTTTTCTATGCATTTTATAATCTTCACTAAGTTACTCTGTCTATGAATAATTTGCCCTACTTTCCAATCCAATCAAATGCCCCTATTTCATTCAAAAAAGCTTATTGTATTCTCCTTATTGACTCAATATCTCCAATATGAAAATAATTATTTCAGTTATTTTTTCCAATAAGCAAGACTGTGATATCACAGAGCTAAGCTCCGCCCTAAATCTCTATATATTTCAATACAAATATTGTCTGTATATGGGAAAACTGTTAGCCGGTTATAGGTCCATATTACAGAAATAAAAAAACTTATTGCATCGGTTCGCTAACGCTCCCTCGCAATAAATTTGTTTATTCCTGTACATGTAATATAGACCTACAACCTATACGTATTGTTAAAAGAAGCAATACGAGCATCATGAAAATTGCAGTAAAATGTAAAAGCATTAAAAAGCCCATTTTTAGTATCATCTATCATTCAGTTTGAAAAGACAGATTTACGATCTTTTCTTTCATAAGTAAGGAATACCAGAGGCTTATGTATTTTGATATTCTTGTTCCTGTCTCATGACCAAGGAAAATGAACCTTAAACTATAAATTGTAACAGATATTGTACACACAATAGCAGTGTCACGAAGCTATCACGCAGCAAGTGTGAATCGTTACACACAGAACGAGCATGCTAAAATGTATTACAATGCTTAAAGTTGCATAGGTTTAAATACCATCACGATTGTTTGACTTTGGAGACGTATGGTTATCAATTCGAAAATCTTGTTAATTTCAGAAACCTTACGTACAAATGGAATGTCATATGCTGTTTTCATAAGGTACGAGTTGGCTAAATCAGGTACGAGTTAACTTAGGTACGAATTGATGGCTGCAGGTGCGAATCTCGGGTAACTGATGTTGTATTTTTTTTTTTGCAGTAACTCTGCTCAATGCAATCTTTTTTAAAGATATTTCTTGTTTATTCTTCCTTACAAGTGTACAAGTGTGAAGTCAATTAGGAAATATATTTCACATTTGAGTCGAAAGCCTGAGTGATTAATTACGAAGCATCTAAACGACACACAGTGATATACTAACCGGTATATCACTCAAAAGTAAAATCTATTTTCATTCTAACAAGTCAAGTCAAGTCAAGTCATAAGTTTATTAAATGTAGCAAAGGCCTCCGGCCGAAAATACACAACATATATTTATGATACATGTTATCAAATCAAATAGTTGTAATCCCACAAAATTAACGCTCACTGGAGTTGGCATACCCTAAACGTTGTTTAAAAGCTTCTCCAGGTACACAGCTGTTTTGTTTGATACCTTTTCATTATCTGAACCAAGCATGTCATAAAAGCTCTGTATACTGCTGTCAGTTGTATACCAATTTAAGAGATACTGATTCCGGATCTCACTGAATTTCTCACAGTGAAAAAATACTGATATTCACATTCAACAATATTAGTGTTACTGTTGTTAAAACAAAATTGACATGTACATGATTCGAAAGGGGTGTTGTTTTGCCTTATAGTTTCAACATGTAAATTATGGCTTGAACAACGAACTTTTGACATTGCTCGCCTATATTTAAACGGCAGATTTATTGTTAGGTAACGTTCAGTATTTAATAAAGTTTTAAAATATTTATAATGGTGACATCTGCCTGATTCATTGATAGACTGTTTACAGTTTTGAGTATGACAATCTACGAGTCTCTGATGAAAAGTAATTATGAAAAAATCAATATCTCAAACGTCATGTGAAACCCAGACGTAACCGAATCCATATACACTCAACCGGTATAGAAACGCAAAAGTTGTTTGTTTTAACAGTGTTATCGTGCTTCAAATTTATTCAAATTTCATAAATAACAAATACAATATCGAATTAAATTCTTGTAAAAGTTTCAATAAATTATCGCAAAAAATTACTTAAATAGAAATAAAAACAATAGCGCCATTTAAACAAAAATGTTCAACAGGGGAAATTTTTGCGTTTCTAAATCGGTTAAGTGTAAAAATAACATCTGTTTTACCTGAGTAGCCCAGGTGGTTCTACATACATTATCCAATTTTTTTAACATGTTATAACATCGTTTAGGGTATCTCGAGTTTTCCATCCGTATACGTTTACACCAGTAATTAACACAGTTTAAAAAGTATGTTATACACATTGGTAGTCTTCCACATTCTCCCAAAACAATGGCATTATTGGTCGAGTTTTTTACTCCAAGAATTATTTTACAAAAATTAATATGGATGGTTTCTATTTCGAATGAATATTTATATCCCCAGATCTGAGATCCATAACAGAGTACTGATTTTACCATAGCGTCAAATAACTGAAACAACTGCTGAATATTAAGATATCCAAATGGCCTTTGGTAATTATACAAAGCAAATATTGACTTTTGTGCCTGTGACGCTAACTTTTCTTTAGCTG
>JAUMHA010294138.1:0-14743 GCA_032359765.1 Saxidomus gigantea | reverse complement strand
TAGTATAGCGTTGTTTACAAAGCTCTGCCGTGGGCCTTTGAGATAGCTCGTTTCTGATTGGTCCGCTGTTTTGTTAAACGCGGTTTGATTTGTTTATTTACTGGTTTTGTAAAGTTTGGATTATTATGTTTAGATGGTATGCTGGCTTCTGTGCGATTGCGCCAAATGCTTGAAAGCGTTTAAAGGCGTAAACATAAAATCAGTTTAAAAACATAAAAACGAAAGCTGCTAATTTTAACAGTATTCATGAAATGAATGTGTCGTGGAATGCGAAAGTCCTGTGTATTGAGGTAATGACGTAACGTCACAATCACGCAGAAATATGCGCGCAACTGACGTCCAGTTTACACGTTACCCATATCATCTGATTTCATGAAAAATATGGGAAGTATTTCTATGATGTCAAGACAACTGTATCTGATCCCATTCAGTCGTTTCCGAATAAAATGTTTAGCGTAAATTTGTATTTAATTTGAAGCTGTAACGTCGAGATGTTCCTAGTTAACAACTTCTGGATATAAAATTTCAGGGTAAGTTGTTAATCTATAGTTTTAACAGTGAGTTTGCCTTTCTTTCGAGATATTGAATTGCGGTGTTAACCCGGAAGTAATTTTAATTTGTGTAGCAACCGCATGTTTACAGCAAGGTCTTTAAAATAGTATTTGAAAGACCTTGTTTACTATTTGAAAGACCTTGTTTACAGATAATGGTTGAAAATTCAAAATGATGAAGTGTAGATTTAAATCAGTTCTTGAGTATTTATTGCCCTGTATTTTGGAAAAGTTATTTTATGAAAAGTCCTTTGTCACCAGAAATATTTGAAATCACAACCAGTACTTTGCTTGGTTTCGCCACAAATTACTCACAAAAACTAGCTGGTAAGCATGGAAGAAATATTGCAATATCATTACCAAATAACACACATACTGTATGCCTCTTTCATATAATTTTTCAAGAACCGTAGTAGTATATCTGGCTGTGGTCGTACAACATACATAATTTACATTTGTTATTTACTTACATGTTTTTGAAGCTAGAATTATTTGTGCTATGCAGGATTCAAACAATGAACTATTAGTTTGCTAAACGGACACTTTATCATTTCATGACTAACAACTAGGATATTAATATTAATTCACTTGCACTCCGTCTCAGCAGCTATTTGCCTGTAACATGTTTAGGTTAAAGTTAAAAGCCAACTCTGAACTCTGCCAGTCAAAAGTCTCCATACAATGTTGCAACAGTAATAAAATACTCAACCTGGCTCAACTCAACATGTGGTCACTAAATTCTACTCCAAAATACAAATTTAGACCCTATATATAGAGCAGTTCTTTCCAATATCAATGTATTTAGCAGCCATTCAATGTACTTCATCCCTTTCTTTACATATTTTAAAAAAGATTGTGCTTCTTTAGCATGTTTAGGCAAACATTATAACCTTCACTTTATTATCCTTGCTAATACTTTTAAAAGTGTTAGCAAGGATAATAAAGTGAAGGTTATAAAATGTTCAACCATATTTATTATATTATGTATGATACACGTATCATGTAAAATCCACTTTCATTCAATAAGTTAAGTATTGTATCTTATTCATATACATTATTATTATAATATTACATGAATCTATACAAAAATTACACAATTTTCAAAAGAAACTTATATTTTTTTCCATTAATTCAACTTTCTTTATTAAATTTATTAATCTATATTTTATTTTTCAGGAAAACATTTGTTTTACCTGACATAATGGGGCAATACCCCTGGAAAACATAGTAGTTATTAGTTACATCCATTATTACATGATAAAGTATGATCTTGGGGAGAAGTCTGTTACTTCAAGTTAAGACTGCTGAGTGGTACAGAACAAAAGCAACCCAGTCCTCTGGAATGCACAATCTGTTGGATTATTTAAGGTATGTACATGGAAACTAAGTGGCATCAAGTATGTAGAAAAACATTCATAGCTGTTAATTATCTACCTATGTTGATTTGTTTATCAATTTTGAATAGTAAAATACAACATGTACCATATCATTTGTTTCAAAGTCCTGAGATAGTGAAATTAATTATATTTTTATTTTATTTTATGCTTGCAAAGTTATATTCAGGCACACTTATCAAGATGAACAAAACATAGGATAATATTTATAAGTATGCATTATGTTGTGATTTTTAAGATAAAATGTAATAATTTATATGCAACTCTTCCTCAACTGTCTTCATTTTAGGCTTGCATCACAAGACTCTGAACAACTTGATGGCTGGACTTACCAAGTTTTCACCTGATTGGCATTTTGGATTGTGGAAATCAAAATGGAGGTAACATTTGGTTAAGCATGTCATTCGTTCATTAAACGTTATTATTTTCTACTATATGTATAAAAATAACTGTTTGTTTCGAGATGAAAGGTTATATGTTCATGTCAAAATGTATTTATAAGCAACTTAGCAATTTAATATTTACATAGCTGGTATTGACTATTTGACATATTTTATTGATATTTCGATATTCTATGATGCCGTGGCAACAGATCAGCATGTGTATTTACTTATGTATGTGAAATAAGGTTCAGTTTCAACAACATTGCCAGGTTGCATTCTAAAACCTTAAACAATCTTACATGTTTATCATGTCAGCTTAATGTATGTGTTCTTTATTCATTGCAGTACAAGTTCTACAGACCTTGGTGTTGTTTTCTGTCAGACTAGACTAGTACAAACAGTCCATCTGAATGGATTTTGCTGTGAAAGCCAGAATACAGGTCATTAGCAATGAGTTGGCATACTTACTCACTAGAAATCAGGCATAAACACTGACTGACAATATATCTGTTGGAAAACAATGTGATTCAGCACCATGTCACCTGCTTGCTTTTTATTGTGAAAAACATGTGTTTGGTAATTCCAGTTTACAAACAAAGAAATACCTCTTGATTTAATTTTTACATGTCATAGAACAGTATAAGGATATATGTATTTAATCAATTTAAATTAATATATAACCATGAGACAATTTGTGTACATTTGTAACTTTGAATTTCTATATAAATGTACATGCATATATAGACCTATACTGTATACAAAATTTCACTGTTGCAGTGTACTTGTCTGGTAATATGTATGTGAATGACATAATACTTCTACTTTGGTTTATTTATCAGTTTTGTTTTGAAGAATAGAAATTACCAGTAAACACTACTTTTGTATGATTTGAGACTGATTCATTTCACATTCAAAGTTGACTACAACTATTTAATACTGTAAAGTGACACTATCTTTTACTTTTAACTAATTTATCAGTACACAGATTTGAATATTTTATTCTTGTCTAAAAGCGTTGTTTTTCTAAAAACAAAATTCGCATTTATACACTTTCTTGCTAACCTGAGCACATAGTGCCAATTCCTTGGATTTGTCTTAGTGGACATAGGACTGTGAGAGTTAATATCTGGATATTTGTGTGGTGTGTTGGATTTTGTGACCTTGTCATGAAGGGCAATGCTACTCCTAGAGCGATATAGTGCCATCATGGCCCTAATGTTTGTGAATTTTGATATTTAGTAACCATGGCAGCCATATTTTAGAGAATATTCATGTTAGATGTTTTGCTCAAAGATTTACAAAACTTTACACCTGATCGTTTTTTTTTTCAGAGCAAACTGTACCATTATTTTAAAAACCTAAAACATCTGTAAATCTTATTATCGATATAATTCTTTCTTACATATTAGTGCAGCAGATTAAAATAACATTAAATGAATATTAAAGAGATTGTTACTTGTTTTCTCATTACTTGAAATTGGTCCACTATTCCAAAAGGCCTAACGAGTAATATGGCTGGACACAAAAATATTCATTTCATGTGGACTGTAAAAAGACAATCCATAAACCTCTTATATAACTGTATTCCTACATCATTTCAAAGAATCTTGGCTTTTATAAGGCAAATACACCGACATTCCCTAGTAACGTGGTTTATGGGTGTTGTTGTGCGTTCGTGAACGTTATTGTATCCATCAAATTCATAATCCACCAAATCTAACCATAAGAATGCATTTGATACGGGTAAATAATCAGATTCCAAAAAAAATATCGAATTTGGTGGGGTAAAATATCTGTTCTATTTTTATCGATTACAAAATGCAGAAACACATTTTGGTATAGACTTATTCTCCCGAAATTCACGATCCTTCCCAAAGTTGTAGATGGTAAGAAATCTTAAATTTAGTCGATGCCATATAAAGAAATCGCCAAGATACTATATATTATGCCGATTTTAAACTATTTCCTTACTTTAAGCATACAATCATTGCATTTTCGAACGCCCGTGCCGAAAAAAAGCACGGAGACATGTATTTTTTTTTAATTTGTATGTCTTTCGATGTCTAAAGGTTAAGTAAAAAAAGAATTAAAAAAATGTTTCAGTTAATTTTTGTATTGCAAACAATTTTGAATTGTCTACAATTCGTGTTGATTTAGAAGTGGGTGGGGTAATTTTATATGCTTTATTTTTCTTTATGGTGATGATGAATCGGTCGGCAATGCCTTAACCTCAAAGATACATTTCAACCAATTATACATCTGATAAGCATTATAAAATTTATTGTTTCGAGGAGAAAAAAAAAGAGAATCTGATATGACTGTAAATTTTAAAAAAATTATGAAACGTTAAAAACTAAGAAAACATACTACATTTTTAAATGCCTGTTGCGCGAAATCAAGGACGGTGACCCATCTTTTTCTTTGCAGTTTTTTATTTGGAATTGAATAAGGTTGAAAATTAGCGAGTTTAAAGAAAATCGAGTAGTTTTTTTCGAAGCATATCATCTTAATTGCTAGACTTTTTCATATAAAAGTAAGAGTATTGTTTTTAGTATGGAGTTCCGTTTATTTTCATATATTTTTCTTTTAATTCTGTTCAATGATAAGAAAGCTATATGTTCGCATTTGTGGTTGTTGCATAACAATTTTATTGAGACCACTAAAACTGACCTCAATTTATTATAACTTAATTTGACCGACATGAAATTTATTTGTGCATTTCTTGTCTGCACGGAGGTTACGATTTCACCGTGAATTTATAGACAGGCGGGAAAATTTAGCATTCAAGAAACGACTGACTATTACAGAATTAAACACAGAGTATTATGACTTGACATTTGAGATGTTATGAATAAATTTCTTTTTGAAAGTTTTCTATTTTGTTTCGTAAATTGTTTCAGTATATTCTTTTCTGTAAAAGATTTTGTAAGCTATTTTTATTCATATATATGATTTTGTTTTCAAGACGGCGTACATTTCTGATGTAATTCAATCGAAGAATCAGGGCAGTTGGTTTTTTTTCTTTTAATCTCTCAAATGCAATAATGTGATTACTTTGTTTCAGTAATCATTGATTATCTTGGTTAATGAAATGATTGTACATAGTGAACGTAAGCTGCAGTTTAAATCAGTTAAATCAATTTAATTATGTTTCATTTCATTTTACTTTCATTTTCAATAATAATACAAGTTGTTATTGTTAATGAGAAAGATTAACTAATGAACGTATGAAGTGACGTATTGCACTTTTGAGTTTAGCACGTTTTATAACACGTTTACTGTTGGGTAACCTTCAGATAGTATGGTGTACATAAAGAGTCTTGAACACATGCACACATATGTTTGTATGTACATAGTTATGGAAACCTACAAAAATATGGTGTACCCGTTGCACCAGTTTATGTCCGATACGTTTTATGTGCCATGGTATTTACTATATGTTATATCTTTTAGCTTTCTGTCCAGGAAGATATAATGATCAGAGTGGTAGAGATATGTATTGTCTCCACTGATGACTTTCCTGGAGAAGACCGACCTGTTACGTCGATAAACTACTATATTCACCCGGATGTATTGATTCCCGAGCTCAGACTTGTCTACGTGGAGCCCCATTTACACAGGAAACACCTTTGGTGCAGTTGACATACTTAAATCCAACCCCGGATTACCGGAGCCTATTTGAGATGTTATTTTGATTGGCGAGGACAGTCTTTGGTTTTTGTAAAACATGTATAACCGTTAAGTAAAGTGAAACCGTGTCTAATTCAGGACAACCATTAAGACGTTTTTATAGGTCAACCTAAGCAATTTATTAAATGTTCATATTTCACATTAATCTTTGTATATATTCATCATGATAATTAAAGTTGTAATTTTGTATAGTGTTGAGTGTTTGATTACTCTGGTGTGTTTAGCCCTGACCATCCATCGTTACACATATTATTAAGGGAAAAAGCATATAATATGGCCTTGTTAAATTCCATGAGAAAACGGGGTGCTTCTTTATTGTCTAAGCAGTGACAATTAATATTTTCTTGACAACTAATGTCTTGCACATATCTTATAAACCGTATATATACAAGGAATCGGGGTGTTCCTTGTCAAAATAAAGAGCCGATTTAGTTGTGCTTGACAGTGAATATCAAAGAAAAATTTTAATGTTCATTATTGTTGACATTGCAGTGCCTCTTCACAAATAATCTGTAGCAATGTGAAAATATTCTGTACAAACTATTTTTCATGTTTATCATGCCTTCGTATATGTCATTTCTGTTTATTATGGATCTCTTTTCAATGTGAAATTCCTTGGCGCCAGTTTCTTCTTACCCTCCTTGATTAGACAATCTGGTGGTTTTCATTGTTCAACTTTGTATCATTATTAATTTGAACTTGATCTGATAATCTTATTCTATTGAATTATCAGAATACATATTTTAAAATAAAACGTCTGGCAGGGCCTGGCTCTGTCAGACAATATCAATAAAAATGGTATTTGTAGTTATAGTAGTTAGGCAATGTTTGACCTTTCAGTGAAAGCTCAACGGCTAGTTCTACGCCACAAATGAACTTCGAGTGACCAAACAAACTTGCGTCAAGAAGACATAAAAACGTTTCGGAAATACGTGATGCTGGAGTTCAATTTATAGTCAAGCCGCAAACGTATCATTAAACTGAAGAATATTCAAGTTTGTTAGAGAAGAAAGATCTATTGCAAATAGCAATTTGATCAAACTGAGTCCCAAAATTGACAGTACAGGTGTGTTTTTAAATGACGTAAAAATTGACATGTTATTATATGATTGTCGTTATCCCGTTATATACCTTCGAAATAATTAGATAACATAACTGACCGTTTGTCACGTCTATGCAAAAGGTGGACAAAGTGGTACGAATAACATACTCTCTTTGTTATCCGCACAATAGTGGATATTAATTCTAGGTTTACTTAGTTTACATAGTCAGAATGACTGCTTTGTTGCAAACTAGGTCGACTTCAAATGTGTGTTATCTGGAGTCAAAAAGTAGGTCACGGGGTCAAAAAATAGGACAACCTTGTGTATGCAATTTTATTTATCTTCATGAAACCTGGTCAGAATGAAAGCCTTGATGATATCTATATCGAGTTTGAATATGAGTTATCTGGGGTCAAAAGAAGGTCACAGGATTCAATCATGATAAACTCTTGTGTGTGCAATAAATGTTGCAATTTTATTGAATCTTCATGAAACATGGGCAGAATGATGAACTTGAAAACAATATAGATCGAGTTTTAATATGGACCATCTGGGATAAAAAACTATATCACAGTGTCAAATTTTAAGTTATATGATACATTTGTCATCGAAGCATTGGATTTTAAGAAACTTGGTCGGTGTGATTGTCTTAATAATATTAAGGACGTGTTTGAATATGGATCATCTGAAATAAAACAAAACTAGGTCACCCAATAGACCTCCATATTGGTGGTGTTTGGTTTAATATTATCTACTATGTATAATACTTACGATTTATGTTACAATAATCCAAAATAAACCTGGTCAGAATGAAAGCCTTGATGATATCTATATCGAGTTTGAATATGAGTTATCTGGGGTCAAAAGAAGGTCACAGGATTCAATCATGATATACTCTTGTGTGTGCAATAAATGTTGCACTTTTATTGAATCTTCATGAAACATGGCCAGAATGATGAACTTGAAAACAATATAGATCGAGTTTTAATATGGACCATCTGGGATAAAAAACTACATCACAGTGTCAAATTTTAAGTTATATGATACATTTGTCATCGGAGCATTGGATTTTAAGAAACTTGGTCGGTGTGATTGTCTTAATAATATTAAGGTCGTGTTTGAATATGGATAATCTGAAATAAAACAAAACTAGGTCACCCAATAGACCTCCATATTGGTGGTGTTTGGTTTAATATTATCTACTATGTATAATACTTACGATTTATGTTACGATAATCCAAAATAATAAGCATAAGCACAATAGCTTTACAACACTCATAGCTGTAACGAGACCTTTCAACAACTAAAGATTGTATGGGTAGACTTTCATGAATAAACATAAAATAACTTTATATCTAATAAAAATGAAACTATTAATTTATGTATATTCTACACTGTGTAAATTCAGAGAATGTAAAAAATATGATATACCTGTACATAGATATGTTCTAATAGACTATAGTCATTTTCCGTTTTGTCATATTGATATGTTTTGTATAGATATGTATTTTGCTGATGCTGCCCACTTTATGCGGGACGCATGAATATTTGTAAAATAAACTTTGAAACTTGAAAAAAAAAACAATCATCATGAAAATTGGTCAGAAGGTTTGTTTGGATCACCTGGGATTAACAACTAGGTCCACATGTCAATTAAGAGGAAAACCTTGTTCGTACCCTAGATATCACATTATATAGCCAGCCATCATGAAAACTGGTCAGAACTGTTATACAATGGCAATGATCATTATTTCAGGAGTATAAATCAGTGATTAATTTCCTATTTAGAGTTATGATATCAGTTTGGACGGTAACATCACTTTAAATTTTACAGAAACATGACCCGTCATCAAACTATGTACATCTATAGATAAGTGCTACAAAGTATTGATGACTCAGAATTACTCTTATGTTTATTTAGGTATAAACATACATTACAATTACATTAAATATACAACAACCCGACATTTTAATTTCGTCTCTAAAAGACGTGTCTAGACGGTAAGGATGTAAGAAGCACATAATAATTATCCTCTTATATGCACTGATATAATAAAAAAAAAAACATGAAAAAATCAACGAGTGAAGTCATCCCTTTAGTTTATTTAGTAGTGATATAAGACCCAATACATAAAACATTTTGTTGTTAATTCCTTCTTTAGATATATTTGTCTTAGTTGAGCATAAATATAATATAAATCAATAAAACAAACCAAACCAAAGACTTCAATATTGTAACATCTGTGTTTATCAAAGGAAGTGTCATATGAGTTTATACTTTCAAACCCTCACCTCTAGAAGGGTAGCATTCTAATGTTAGTATAGAATTAATTCAGTACAATTTGTCGAGTTTTCACACCAATTACAAGAGTCTCAATTTAAGCACGTCGGGTTTATGATCGCTCTGAAGTCGTAATAAAGGCAGCGGTTTATATTCAAATTTCATTCAATAAATACATTTCAAGATGTTATCAATTCATGGTCATTTTAATGAAATTATCAAATTGTACAAAGTTTCTGCTTCCGAGTCGTTGTTTGTGCTTCTGTCATTGTGTTAGGGGTGTGTTCTCCCGAAAATGAACAATAAATCAAACATTACATTGTTTACTGATAATGTTTATGTTCATTAACAAAGGCATTTCAAAATAAATACTTCATTCTTAATACGAAGTTATTCATAAACATACCAATTGATTTTGACGCCACATAAACGATATTTCCGTCTTTTTCCAATGGCATTCTAAACAAAAGTTCTCTCGTTTCTCATCGAACTGCAACTACTATCAGTTGGAAGCTCTCCTCTAGCCTGAGTTTTGTTGTGATTCACAATTGTTGTGTATACAACTTCAGGTGTTCCGAAGGACGTTGAATTTAACGCTCCGTTATAGTTACTAACGATTCGTTAGATTTCAACATGTCGTGAAATTCTGTTGTTCGATATAACTGGGGATTTATACGTTCACTTAAACTAGCAGTTCTCACATTAAATTTACCGAGGTTTAAACCTGGATTAAAATTTAACAGAGCTTTCAAAGATGGCCGCCATGTATATGTTAAATACTTTCAAGTCGAGAAAACACAGATGTAGTTGATATTGGAAATTTAAATGACAGAGATACTGGTTTTCAAACTGCAGTGTAGACATTTGGTAAATCTATTAAAGAATGACATGGAAACGTCTATCGACATAAGTTATATAAGTTATGCTTAAACCCACAAGAAGCAAATTTTATTAGCTTTACGTTTCTTTGCAACTGGCTCCATGTACCAGATAATTGGGGATTCAACAAGTTGGGTCACAGCTCGAATACAGCTAAAATAGCTTGTTGGAGTTAACTAGCTTAATCTAGCTAAATTCAATGAATAGAAACGTAAAACATCGATCACATTTAATACTTATCCAAAATATCGAACATAGTCGGAAAGTATACAACTTTCCATAATGACCTTCGAAAATTTAATTTATTAATTCTTTTGTTAAACTCAAATTTTCAACACAATATGCTCACATTCAATGCAGTTTGTCATATGTTTCCATCTGAGAAGACGCCCGTTACAATTCGATTTGGTCTAAGTAATGGACATTTAAGTTACGAATGTGCATATAAAGCTTTCAAAGTCGCAGTGATCGAACAAATGTGACTTACTTCCTTGTTTAGATCAGCTCATTTTAAAAATTTAAACCCAAAGCAATATAACCGATATATCAAATTTTATCATACTTGATGACCTTTCTAACTAAACCTGAAACGTAAACATAAACGGAAACTTACTTCGCTCTTGCAATGAAATCCGGGGACTCTCTCAAACGTAATAAAAAAAACTATGAATCATAAAATTATAAAATACCACAGGGGTTTACGACTTATATACATGAGCTGCAAGTATTTTTGGTGTTTGTCTAGATTGCCTCAGGAAGGAAATGCCAGGAGTTTGGCCATATTGAAGAGTATCGACTTATTCGAATTGATCTTTCCTTTCGAGTGCTCTGCGATTGTTCTGTATCTCAAAATAATTCTGTTAATCTTGCGAAATTTTCGTCTCTCTTGTATCACGTCTGACAGCGTGTCGATGGGGATGAATTTTCCCCAGGTGAGTCACGTGCATATGAAAGCTTATATAAGCTTCTGTCATTAGCTTCTGTTGTGCCACATGATGACAGCCCGGAAATCCCGACTCGCTTTACATACAATACCATCTGTATCAACAAACAGTTGGTACGTATGAAATGGAGGTTCCGATTACAAGGACGAAATATATTGTGTAATCTATCTTTAGTGCAAATTATTTATAAAAATATAAAATGTGCATCAATTTGAAGATATCTAATTCGGTACAATATATCACTTATAGCACTTATTTGTATCCCTGTGGTGTTGTGCAAACTCATACTTTTAAATATCGTGAATATCGTGCAGATCAAGCGTTACATATTGCATGCATGTGTATAGCTAAATAAGAAACCCTCTACATGACAGAAATGATGTCTAAATACTGTATAACCTTTAAATATGCGGTGCAAAATAGTTTCACAAGTTTTGAGTATAGGTACTTGCCGAATTCACAACAACTGCCAAAATAATATGATAGGCATATCACGGACATAAACTTCCAGGAATATTAGATGTTTAAATATGCTACCGCTCTTCTGGCGTGAACTTTTCACAAAAGCTGGTAAATGCTAAGAGTATCGCAAGCCATTTTACTATTTATTCCAAAAAGAGATATATCTATATCTTTAAAACTTCAAGATATATTATTCGTTTTAATAGAGGCATCTCTTTCAAACTAAGAGAAATCTTTGCATCACAGAAAATTATCTCCTGAACTTTAAGAGATACATTTTCTTTTTACAGAGACATCTATTTAACATTATATATTTGAGAGATATCTTTCTCCCTTTGAGAGATATATCTCAACGTTACAGAGATATCGCTCTAAGTTTGAGATATATCTATGAAATCTTTTTCAAAGTGATATCTTTCGTTTTAATATACGTATCTTTTTCATGCTGAGAGATATCTTTGTATTACAGAAAGATAACTCCTGAACTTTAAAAGATATATCATATTTGCAGAGATATCTGTTTAACATCATTTGCGATAAATCATCTACTTTTGAGAGATATTTCTCAAAGTTTCCGACATATCTCTTTAAGTTAAAGAGATATCTCTATTAAAAAGATATCTCATAATACAGAGATATATCTGAATTAAAGAGATATCTCCCGTATTTTAGGAGATATCTCTATTAAAGCAGGGATATATCTTTTTTGATTAAATAGTAAATTGACTAGCCATATAAGAGACATTGTTTTCGGTAATATACATGTAAAAGAAATTGAAAAATGATATATTAATTGAATTCCTCATGTTTCTTTCCCACAATCCAGTGACAATCATTTCATGATGCAGTCATTGTCTCCCATTGAATTTTATACCGGTTATTTCCTTAAAGGGCTCTCATTTCAACGACCGGCCGTTACCAGGCACACACTAAGACAATAATGCTGGACATGGTTGCTCACTGACCATCTGGGTTTTTCTCAGAGAATGTGTGGAGAATAGTGCCTTACATCGAGTCAAATATGCCAGTTTTTGGAAAGTTATGACAAACCTAGGAGCTGGGAAAGATTCAAAATATCTAGCGGTAAAGATTGCTGTGCAAATGGAGATAAATGGGCAGTACAGCACAAACGAGAATAATGCCAACGTGCATACTGCATAAACTTAGAACACTATACCCTAATCCGAAGGACATGCCCTATATGAACCACAAATGGCAGTGATTGGATAACGACATGGAAACAGTAATAAACCTTCACTGTTGTACTTTATTTTGTGTTACAAAAAAGTTGCATTACTTCATGGTTGTTTTTTTTTTAAATGTGACAAAAATACCATAACATAATAATAACGGTTATGTTGATTAATTTAAATTAGTGTATATTTTTATTGTTCTTTGTTGATATTATTAAAATTTAAAAAGTGGAGATTCAGAGTTCAACTTTTGTTTTCCCTCGGAAATATTCATACAGTGTACATGCTTGGTGTGAAGTTTCTTCATGTAGTAACACACACTTGATTCCGAAAACTGACCAAATTCATTGCTCCCTTGCAATTCATGCTGGGCGTAATGGCCATTAAATTTCGATGTTACAGCTGTTAGAAGATAACTGATTAAAGTTGCTTGGAGAACCAAGTCGGCCCTTTAAGGTAACATACTGTCGGTGTACTGCAAACATTATATATAAATGCGGTGTTTTTATTTGACACAGTAAATGTAGCCAAAATTAACGCTGGCAAAACAAAACTGGGATTTGGTAGTTATGTTGTCTGAGAAGTCCCCCAATTTATTACCGAAGTACGTATTACATTTACGAATTACGTATAAGTAAGAAAAGTCTTATATTCCCTTTATTCTATTGTCAACCGTAACTTGTTTTTGTCTGAAGATAATCCATGTAAAGTGAGTTATTGTGATCGCACGGTGTCCGTCGTCTATCTGCCTGTCAGTATGTCTGTCGTCTGTCCACATTTTACCTTGTGTATGCAGTAGAAGCTGCATTTTTCACTCGATTGTCATGACTCTTGATTAGAATGACTGCCTTGATAGATTCTAGGTGAGTTCGATTATGGGTTACCGCGTGTCAAAAAGTAGGTCACGGGGTCAAATAATAGAAAAACCTTGTGTATGCAATAGAGGTTGTATTTTTTCTTTGAATTTTCATTAAAATTGGTCGGAATGACTATCTTTAGGAATTAAAAATGCATATGCTTTCATCTAGGATTCAAAACTAGGTCATCTATCATTGGAATTTCATAAAACATAGTGAGAAGTACTGCCTAGGTGGAAGCTAGGTCGATTTCGAATATGGGTCATCTGGGGTAAAAATACGACAAGGGGTAGAAATGCTTCTGGTGTATTTATTCTTCCTGCCAGTTGATCGCTTTTTATTTTGTTTTCTTATTATTTTAGAGTTACATAAGGCATTGCAATGGATAACTTTTGAAAATAGATCCATATATCATGCAGCATTAATGGTATTTAAATGCAAAAATGTATTGTTTCCTGATTACGTGTCAGATCTATTAACCTTTTAAAGTAATGAACACTATAACTTTAGGTTAACAGAATGTAAAGATCTAATAATTCCAAAATATACGACTAAATGCATGATAGATACATTCACATATCAAAGTAGCTATATTTGGAATATTCGATTTCAATATTAGACAGATTAGTTCAAGAAATTCTTTTAAGTATGATTACGCAAGTTTATACTAGATATGCAATTTTCATAAATGAGTCATATAGAATTTTCGTATGAATGGCTTTATTGTAATTAAAGTTAACATAGATGGACAATGTTCAGGTTATTTAGTTAAACGGTCATGTATGTTAAGGTAAAGAATGTTTAAACATTTACATTTTGAAATGTCTCAATTGTACTGCTTTTTCTAAATCAAATAGTGTTTGTAGGGTACAGTTGCTGTAGTTATAGTCTGCTATAGTTAATATTGCTTAGAAAATGTTCATTCATTCATAAATAATTAATTAAGTAATTAATTAATTAATTATTAATGAATGAATGAATGAATGAATGAATGAATGAATGAATGAATGAATGATTATGAATAATGAATTATGAATAATTAATTAATTCATTCATTCATTCATTC
>JAUMHA010294027.1:1234-14743 GCA_032359765.1 Saxidomus gigantea | reverse complement strand
CAAATACGAAATGATTTCATTTGGAACATTTCATGGCAGAAAATATCTAAATCAACAAGCACATTGTTCAAGAAGTATTGCTGGTGGCAATGAAGCATTTGTAACGTTTTGTCCTCAAAGTATGGCTGGTGGCAATGCTGCATTTGTAACGTTTTGTGCTCAAAGTATGGCTGGTGGCAATGCAGCATTTGTAATGTTTTGTCCTCAAAGTATGGCTGGTGGCAATGAAGCATTTGTAACGTTTTGTCCCTTTGCTGCATTTATAATGTTTTGTGCTCAAAGTGTGGTTGGTGGCAAGGTTGCATTTGTTACGTAAATTATTGTTTGTGGCAATGTTGCATTTGTTATATTTTGTACTTTCAATATGGTTGGTACATGTAGCTATGCTGTATTTGTAATGCTTTGTTCTTAAAGTATGGTTGGTAGCAATGTTGCATTTGTAATGTTTTGTGCTCAAAGAGTGGTTGGTGGCAATTTTGCATTTGTTACGTTAAGTATTGTTTGTGCCATTGTTGCATTTGTAACGTTTCGTCAATAAAGTATGGTTGGTAGCATTGCTACATTTATAATGTTTTGTGCTCAAAGTGTGGTTGGTGGCAATGTTGCATTTGTTACGTAAATTATTGTTTGTAGCAATGTTGCATTTGTAATATTTTGTACTTTCAATATGGTTGGTACATGTAGCTATGCTGTATTTGTACAGCTTTGTTCTTAAAGTATGGTTGGTAGCAATGTTGCATTTATAACGTTTCGTCAATAAAGTATGGGTGGTAGCATTGCTGCATCTGTCATGTTTTGTTCTTGAAGTATGGTTAGTGGTAATGTTGTATTTGTAACATTTTATACTTTAAATATGATTGGTACATGTAGCAATGCTGCATTTGTAACGTTTTGTTAGTAAAATGTGGTAAGTGAAAATGTTGCGTTTGTTAAGGTTCGTCCACGAAGTATGGCTAGGTGGCAATGCTGCATTTGTATCTTTTGTACACGAAGTATAGTTGGCGGAAATGCTATATTTATACTTGTTGTCCACGCAGTAAATTTTAATGGCAATTCTTCATTTGTAACGTTTTTTTATCAGAAAGTTTGGCTTTTACAATTCTGCATATTAATAGGTTTTACTATATTCGATTTAGACAATGTTTTATTATTGGTACGTGGTAATGCTACATTTGACGACGTTTGATAACGCATGGTTAGTGGTAATACCACATTTGAAAACGTTCTGTTCACATAGGATTTTTATTTGAAGACATCTTTACAACATACGGTACATGACAATACTACATTAAAATAGAGTTGTTCATCTCGTGTCGTTGGTAGAACTGTCTTAGACATCTCACCTTTATAATGTATTGTTGGTAGCAATGCAACATTTGATAACGTCTTGTCCACACTGTATGATTGGTGTCAATATTTTATATGGTATCATTTTATCTGCCATCGTTGATGTCAATGAAAAAAATTCTATGCTTGACAATGTATTGTTAACATTTCACTTTTATCTATCTATCTATCTACAGATACTGAAATCTTGAAATCTACTCGTTCCAATTGGAGCATTATGACAGGTGTAACTTTTAATGTGATAATGCGATAATGCTTGTTTTGACTACGTTTTGTTCACAACGCATAGTTGATGGTGCTATGTATAAGAAGTGTTTTGTTCACAACCTATGGTTTGTGGCAATGCTATATTTGGTGCATCTGGCAACGTTTTATTACCTCCGTTTGGTAAGTGATACAGCTACATTTGATAACGTCTGGTCCACAATGAACCGTATGATTGGTTGAAATGTTACATTTGGAAACAATTTATTCACAATATATGGAACATGTATACAAATCTTAATTAGAGTCTCAATAATCTATGTCAAACTACAAATTCACAAACAGATTAACATTAAAATGATATACATTGCCATTCATTAATAAACTATAAGAGACTAATCATTAAAACAAAAGCAATGGTACATTTGTCAACATGTTGTCCATAACGTATGATTTCTGGCAATTCTACATCAGCAACATTTTAGCTACAGCGTGTTGCTAAGGGTAATGCTACTGTTGATATTAGCTTTGTTAATGTAAAATTATCTTAAACTAAGTGTCATTACTCATGGATAGACGAACACACATACAAAAACGTAAACTGATCAAAATTTTCCAACTTTTACAATCCACAAGCAGCAAAAAGTAATATTTTTCCTGAACGCCGCTCAAATTCTGACACATTTACCGAATAAACAAGAAAAACGCCGCTCGTCTCATAAACTACCGAGACTGCCATTTAAAAACGTCTATTTGTTCACTAATGTAATTCTACCTATTAATTTTATTTGCACCTATTGCCTCTGTAACAATGGACTTTCGCATCAATAAATCGCTCACGCTACCCTTTCAAAACACAACACCATTAAAACCCGAACCGATGTTTATATGGTGCATCAATGCCGTATTGTTAGACGGGTAATTAACACTATTCAGTATTGTTACCCAATTGTTCGCTAACAATGAAAATGAAACACAGACTTTGTTTATCATGAAACCCGATCCATAATTTGAATACAATGTAACCAAATATGGTATTTTTACTGCGACTTGAGAAGCAAGTGGCAAGTTCGGCTTTGTGTTGGGGATAATGAAAAAGGTTAGAGATGTAACCTATCCTAGCATATCTGCCGACCCAAGACGGACCCCAAATGACACTAGAAACGATGCTATTTCAAAAATTGGTTACCCCTTACGCTTTTAAACCATGTTGTCATGAAACAAGATTCCGTTCAGGCACATGTAAATGCTCCCAAATGACGAAACAGTATTAAAACCACACAAAAGCTTTTGTTTTTATTATTTTTAAATTCAAAAATTAAAAAATCTGCGGTGTGTAACAGCAGCTGCTAAAATTTTGTTTCCTTAAGGTTACTAGACACCCCTGTCACAATCTTTGTAATTTACGAAATTTATTAAATGAACACAGAAGCTGTCGCCTTAAATAATTGTGTTCTATATTTTACAAGCAACGCAGGATTCGAGAAAAGGGATACTGCATTTTAAACTTAAAACGATCCAACGTTTATAATGAAGAAAACTTGTGACTATTGATACATGTAAAGCCCTTTAAAGTAAATTGACGTCAGCTTGCGACAGTTTTGTATGACAAAACTACATCTTAAAATGCGTTATATAATTCTAATTAAAATTAGCTTCCTGCAAATTACAATAATGGACTGATTGCAAAAATACACATAATTCCATTCATTACTAAAAAAAGTGTGCAAAAACTCTACTTTAGGGAATCTTAACCGAACAAAAGTTGTTTTCTTTAAATGAATGACTTGATTATTCTTGTTTTTGTAAATAACATTTTCATATTTTTTGGAAAAGACTTTTCAACAGATTCATTAATAGAATCAACGTTTTTTTTAAACGGGACCCTTTTAATATGAAGTGCATGGTACAGGCCAGATGCAACTCAAAACTATAGTAGACAAATCTTTTGTAATGCTCCATTGAAATTGGTAGGGTATATTTCTTATAAGGCCTATAAATTATAAAATTAGTACGGTCAAGTAAAGGTCAAGGTCACTGTGACCTAGTTGAAGCAAAACCCGAAATTTGTTGGGTATACATTTCTTATAAGGCATGTAGGTTTTAAATATAATGACGGTCAAGTAAAGGTCAAGGTCGCTTTGACTTAGTTGAAGTAAACAATGGTTTCCAATTAAAAACTACAAAACTGTCGGGCCAACAATCCTCACACTTTGCGGACATGTTAGTCTTGACCAAAACAGGAGTCCTGTTGATTTTGTTGTTCGTATATTTGAAGGTAAGGTGTCAGTGACATTAATTTGGAGAACGGTTCCCCCTCCATAACTGATGAACGGCTTGATCGAGGATCCTCAAATCCTCAAACTTTGGAGGCTTGTTATTTGTGACAATACTTAGTTCTTGACAGTAACTATTGGTCATTGACAAAGCACCATTCAAAATATGCATTTAATCATTATTGCTATTATTGGATCCAACAACTCTTGCTTTATTTCGCCTTCTTTCACTTTTGTATGTATTAATGGTAACTAATTTCCTATATGCATTTTTCCACTCATCTTTATTTACTGCTTCGTAGGCAAGTCTTCTACATATATCGTCAAAGTCAAACATATACTTGGAACATGCCAAAGGCGTTTTTGGATAGCATCCGCTTTGTTCTGTTGTTTTCTTACCGTTGAAACCTATCACACTGCTTCATTTCCATCGAAATTGTCGATCAAAGTTTAATTTGTTTTGTATCTAATTGCAAAACCATTTGTTTATACTGCTTGTGGGGTTCCACAATTCATCTTTTTCATATACTAATTGTTTTCCATTTTGCTTATATTTCCCAGTTTTCTTTACGAATAATTGAATGGCAAATAATTACACGCTTTGGTGATATTCTACAGCAAAGCACTGGAATTATTCAAAGTGAGACTGTTGTGAACGGAACGGACGGGCATAAAAGATAAGCATATTAATTCCTATGAAAACATCACACGGGATTAATTCTAGTGCTGCGATCTGGTAAGCATCTAAACAGCACTGAAGTCTTCCGAGGATTTACTTTTACATAGTAGGGTAAAATCAATGACCAAGAGCATACATTTCAGATATTTCTTTTCACTTTAACCTAGTTTGGTAAAAATAGGCGACCTAGAGGTAACAGTCCAGAAAGTTTTTTGTACTTTAATATAGTTAGGTGAAAACAGGCAACCAAGAACAAACATTTCACACAGTTTCTGTTACTTTAACATAGTTGGATAAACATATGTGACCATGAACAAGCAGTTCATACTGTTTTTGTAATTTTAACATAATAGTGTAGACAAAGCCGATCAACAGGAAACAATCCAGACAGTTTCTGTTATGGTAAACATAGTCGATCAAGAACAAACGGTAAAGACAGTTTCTATAACATAGTAGGGTTAAAAGATGACAAAGAACGAGTATTTAAGACATTTTCTTTTTCTTTAACATACCTATTAGTACTGGCGACCAATAACACATAATTCAGATATTTCTTTTACGTTTACTGTAATGTATTGATGCAGTGTTGTGATACATATCCACAGTGGGGAATCACGTGATCAAAATAATCTCTGACCAAAGTACATCTATGAAAAATGATAGAAAATATTGAAAGCCGTTTAGCTGTAAATGTAGTCTATCTTATGGTAACATAAAACTATTATAGAACTACATAGGTCTCAATTACAGTCACCTTATGATTGTGCTGAACACTTCAAAATAAGTTATGTCAGTTTCTCGAAGTGTTCAGCACAATCGGAAGGTGACTATGATTTGGACCTGTGTAGTTCTAGAATACTTTTATGTTGCCATACATTTTACATTTACAGCTAAACGGCTTTCATCATTTTCTAACATTGTTCAGAGATCTACTTTTGTTTAGAGATTATTTTGATCAAGTGATTCCCCACCCCGATATCACTCTCGAGGGAAATAGTATAATTGCGAGAAATGTATCTTTGACATCCTATGACTAAATGCCCATTGTTAATTTCATGTACCTCTGACATCATATGACTTATTGCCCAATGTTGTCTTTATGTATCCCTGACATCCTATGACTTATTGCCCAATGTTGTCTTTATGTATCCCTGACATCCTATGACTTATTGCCCAATGTTGTTTTATGTATCCCTAACATCCTATGACTTATTGCCCAATGTATACCTGACATCCTATGACGTATTGCCCAATGTTGTCTTTATGTATCCCTGACATCCTATGACTTATTGCCCAATGTTGTCTTTATGAATTATTGCCCAATGTTGTCTTTATGTATCCCTGACATCCTATGACTTATTGCCCATTGTTGATTTTATGTACCTCTGACATCCTATGACTTATTGCATAATGTTGTCTTTATGTATCCCTGACATCATATGACTTATTGCCCATTGTTGTCTTAATGTATCTCTGATATCCTATGGCGTATTGCCCAATGTTGTTTTTATGTATCCCTGACATCCTATGACTTATTGCCCAATGTTGTTTTTATGTATCCCTGACATCCTATGACTTATTGCCCAATGTTGTCTTTATGTATCCCTGACATCCTATGACTTATTGCCCAATGTTGTCTTTATGTATCCCTGACATCATATGAATTATTGCCTAATGTTGTCTTAATGTATCCCTGACATCCTATGACTTTTTGCCCAATGTTGTTTTTATGTATCCCTGACATCCTATGACGTATTGCCCAATGTTGTCTTTATGTATCCTTGACATCCTATGACTTATTGCCCATTGTTGATTACATGTACCTCTGACATCCTATGACTTATTGCCCAATGTTTTCTTTATGTATCTCTGACATCGTATGACTTATTGCCCATTGTTGTCTTTATGTATCCCTGACATCCTATGACTTATCGCCCAAGGTTGTCTTAATGTATCTCTGACATCATATGACTTTTTGCCCAATGCTGTTTTTATGTATCCCTGACATCCTATGACGTATTGCCCAATGTTGTTTTTATGTATCTCAGACATCCCATGACTTATTGCCCTATGTTGTCTTTATGTATCCCTGATATCGTATGACTTATTGCCCAGTGTTGTGTTTATGTATCCCTGACATCCTATGACTTATTACCCAAGGTTGTCTTTATGTATCTCTGACATCCTATGAATTATTGCCCAATGTTGTCTTTATGTATCCCTGACATCCTATGACTTATTACCCAATGTTGTCTTTATGTATCCCTGACATCCTATGACTTTTTATGAATGTCGCAGTGTGTATAATTCAGTATTTTGTATTTGTTATTGTATATTTGTTATAGACACTCAACGGTTAGTTATTCATAATGTTAAGCTCAATACTGTTATTTCATAGTTTGTTGTTATTTTTTAATGTCTAACCATTGTCATTTCAAAGCCAATAAACTAATATTTTGTGAACCATTATAGTAACGAAACACTGAATAATACCGATACGCATGTAATTACAATACGAACCATAAAACAAAAAAGTCACCTACACAATTAGATTTGACGTATACATTAAAATTGTATACACATACATTAAAAGTGTATGTTATTTGTTATTATGAATAGGAAACCATCGCGGGTGATTTATTGTAATACTATATGAAAACGAAACCTTTTACAATATGAATAATAAACCATTGAATAAGAATAAACATCAGGTAATAATACAATTCAATGGAATATATTCATTATTTAGCAACGTTTAACATGGCATAGTGTTTGATTATAAAAGTGTTTGAAAATAAAGATATAACAGGATAATTCCATGAAATCAATCACAACCAAGTGTTCCTCAAAATGCTAGAAAAGCCCGAGTGCTATAGAATATAATTAGGTTCAGAATAGTAACTATTAGTAATCGTCCGAAATATAATAAAGTCTACATGTCTGAAAACTCATGTGCCTTTATTTATACAATATAATAAGTAAAATGATATAAGTTTGCATAGGGAGTACTTTTATGATTCTTGAAAGAAGTACAGAAACAGTTTTGAACAAAGTGGTGACATTGAGCGCCATCAAGCTTCTCGGAAGAAGTACAGAAGCAGACATATTTGACAGAAATAGACATTCCATTGACAGAAACGGACAGAAAAGGGAAATGCAAGAATTGAGCGTATTGTAAATTTAAGAAAAGTGCTCCAGGATGCACAATAAGCTTAACGAGCAAGGAAGACACCGCTTACACGATACAATAGTCAACAATGAGACACTAACTGAGTAGCTGAAATCAAGAAAATATCTCCTGAAAGGCGCGGCATTGTATGTGACATAATAAGATCAACAATACAAATACGCCGCATTCAACAAAGATCGGCAGCCATTCTCCAGCTTTTGTTGTCATCCGTAATGAAATCAACATAGAGTGATTTCTGAATTGTCCATGGAAAATTGAAAATCATTCAGTTCTATAGAAACGTCGTCGGAAACTGACTACAGATCAAAAGCTTTCAGACATGCCAATAGAAAGAGCCCTTTACACCCGAGTTGCTCTCAAAATAGCGTATTCATTTCGATTGTAACATTCTTTATATGGGATAGAATAAAATCTGTATAGAAATCATACAGCACGATGGAACTCTAAATCAGGTTTTTAAGCCTGCCTTTGTTATTAACCAGTCACAGCAACAAACTCATTTAGAAAGCGTGTCATAAATGTCGAGTTAAAAGGCGGAATGTATACACATTCAATAGGGCTGTTTCTGCTTATATTCTGCTAAGCCAGGCGAAAAGCTTATTTAATAACTGTGTGAAACCGTATTATTCTACATTCACTGATGCAAAAGTGTACGTTCTCAACTCTTTTATGAGAAAAATAGGCTGCACATGCTTGTAATGTAACATTTTGAGCAGGTTATCAGGTGTGTAATATTTGATTGAGGCCTATAAATATACGATTCAGTGACGTTCTTTTATGTTTATTCATCTAAATAGAAAGATTTCCCGGTTTGAAAAATGTGTTACATTGAATATGAATTGACTATTTGAAGAGAAATTTATTGGTGTATACATCAGCCCCCACAACTCTTAAAGCAATGCACCAAAACAAATGTTATGTAGCCATGCTCGTTAAATAAGTTTGTTTATATCCTTACATGACTGAGTTCGTCCTCTAGTTCAACAAAGAGGTAAATCAAGTGTTATAAATTCTTTAGTAAACAACGCTATGACTTGAGGACTGAGACAAGACCATTATGACGTCAAATTTGAGGTCATCTTGACATGGATGACTTGGATTACTGTTTCGATTTATTTTTCTGTGTTTGGTCATGCTAGAATCGAAATGGTATCCTGTTATTTTTTCCTATCACAGAACGTGATTCAGATAGACAAGCTTTGAATTTCAGTACTTGTTCAAAGTGTCAGGTCTTCAAGTTCATTTTGAGATGTAGCTGCAAAACGAGTTTATACCACAACCTATCTCATGGTGTTTTATATAATTCGAGAATAATATTTAACTTAAATGCTTTGTTTTGCTTAGAGATTTTATTTAATTTCTGTAGAGAGTATGACATACAGTTTATGTTTTGTCTGGGTATTTTCTCAGCGTGAAAGGCCAAGATAACTCTGGAAAGAAGTTCGTGCAAGTGTGTCGTTGTTGCAGGAGTTAAACGCCCGTTCCAACCGTATTTTGGTCAATTTAACAGGCGATGTAAGTTTACATTTCTGCATTCAGAGTTGATACACGGAAACGCATCTGGTGATAATCCAACGATAAATAGGCAATTGCGAACATGTCTAGATATTCTGGTACATTGAAGGCGTGGTTACCGCTAATGGCTCATATGAGTAGTTTTATTTCCAGTTTCAGTTTTGTCAAAATATGCATTAGTTTGCCTTCAGCGATTTACAAATGCAGCTGACCATGGTCAGTGAGTGGGACATGCTCATTTGAGAGTGTGTTTATACATAAATATTTCAGATGTTAATGCATAAGTATCGGCCAGGAAAGTTTGTCCTTTTCTGTTTTAAAAGACACTTATGATCTCTATGAAATGCGTTTAAGTTAGATATTTATTAGTGCAATTTAAACGATACATAAAAATGACCTCGGCCTTGCTTCATCTATGTAACAGACTGTTACCTTTTCTTACTAAAAAAAACAAGCGAGCCGCGTTCTTTCTTTTTTTTAAAAAGCCAACCCTGTGATAATTAGATCTATATTGTTATGTATTATTTGTATTTTTGTATTAAAATAAGATGTTCTTATACTTGCCTCTCTATGTCATGCCACCAATGCTAAGATCCACAATGGAAAAACATGCTATTTATTGTGATATCCTTCGTACTTGGAGCATGTCATGCTTTTCTTAAGCGTAGCATAGTTTTTCAATAATTTTATTGCTTAATTCTATATAATTATGATTGCCGAAATAAATCCATGTTTTGTCCTAATTATGAATAGTGACTAATTAAAAAAGACATAAACCATTTTTTTCAGATGGACTGATACTGAAAAAAAATGTAGATAACTTTTTACTGCACTTGCCTTGATAATTTTGTCATTAAAGGTATTTTTAGTTTTGTACATGAAGGTACAGAATACCCTAATCAAGTGATTCGGTAAGGAAATAAGCTTATTAGACTGTTAGAGAAACGTATTTATGCGTTACATCAATGCTGGTGACACGCAAAACATTCTAAATACTGACATTTTAGTAATTTCCGAATGTAACGGATTTCTTTAACGACTTACAATGTCTTCGTGTACTTTTATTAGTATGTTCTGTATGTCAACAGGTGTAAGAAATTTAACGGTCGCGATTCTTTGGACCACATTTGCTTACATTGCTCATCTGGAAAAAAAACCAATGGCGTACCACAGACCGAGATTCGCAGCAACCGGCGATATTTTGTATACTGTAGGAAAATTTGACCGCATCAGTTATGAAATGCATTTTAAACAGTCTGCGGTCAAAAGTGATTCCACAACATCACAATTCACTATATATATAATATAAAACCATAATTTTGTAAACATGTCTCTTGAATTCATTTCAGATGATATTTTTCTATAATCTAAACAATAATTTTATGAGTTAACGAAAACTAGTTTTATGGGTTTTTTTTTACTTGAAAGGTATACTAGTAATTATCTAAACATGGATTTGTAAATTTCAAAGTAATTATCCCTATATGTAGATATATAGTAAATATTGACGTCAGCTATTTTAAGTTGTCTTCTAATGAAATCTTTTTTGTAGATCTACAACAGTTAAAATTTTAAATGAAATATCTAAAGAAACTTTTTTATTCTGTTTATACTGGTGTAAATTTCATGAAAACACCATGGAAATTATCTTCTGCTGTAAGTTTTGAAATTTGATTTATTTATATGAAATATATAGCAAAGTGTGTCGTTGTTGAACCACTTTTGACCCCAGACTGTGCACTATGCACCGAACGCATCAGCTGCAAAACATCACATGAATGAAAGGTTAAACCCTCGCATCACCTGTAACCTTGCACAGAATTAGCATTTATATTTTTTGATACACAATGTAGAGAAAGATTTTTTGACAGATGGCACAAACTGGGATGCTATCGCATATGCTGAGGACACTTGTTATAAAATCATTATTTAACTTTTAAAAGATATAGTTATATTTTTTCATATAAGTTTTTGAATCGATTTAGCCATGATAAGATGAACACTTGAGTTTTTATCATTGAAAACTTGAAGAATAAAAATTGTCTTTGCCAATTGGTTCTGAATCGGTGTGTCAATAAATTCTTTTTTCTCAAACAATAGGTTAAATAGCAAATGTAGAAATAATATCAGTTCCGTAGTGAGAAAACATTTAATGTAAAAAACTCGAATTAATAACTAAAAACATTTTAGCAAAAGTCGCCGACAAGCCTTTCAAGTTTTTAAATGTTTTACGTACAGTCAAGCAAAATTATTCATTTACGTATTACTCCTTGCTCACGAAGGTTGGTCCTACTCTGGAAAAGTCATTAGAAAAGCTGCTGTTTCTAGCCGTCACCTTAAAAACACAAGCTTTGCTTTATACCACATGAATTTATTTAATGAGCTGGTGCTTTTTCTTTGAACGACTTCTACTCAGGTATATCTCGGCATGTTACTTTCAACAATTCGTCTAAAATTATTTTTATAAAAATCGTAAATGATATAAACATAAACTCAGCATCATCTGGCACTAAAGCACACGTGTGGTTTGCACTCGTTCGCTATGGGTGAGCGCGCTAAAAAGAAATCAGCGATTGTTGGCGGGAAAAGGTCTTGTATTAATGAAAAAACCCTTTTCTAGTGAAACTATGTACTTATCGCCATTAATTTATTGCAGGTATCGAAGAATATGTTTCTATGTTTACCAGCTTTCCAAATCTGAATCCCGCTAAACATATCTCAAACTAAAGAGTATATGGCTTGACCTCAGAGGAACATTAAACCAATTATAAAATTAACGTAAATATAGATAAAAATATAAAAATAAAACAATATACATGTGCATAATTTAAATTTAAAAAGTTGAAAATGAACATTTCTTTCATTCGTAAACTGCAATATCTTTTTTTTTCGGTTTCATTTTCAAACAATAAGCCAAGTGAGGGTGTTATACAATTCATACAATATTGACACTGGAAATGCTAACAAAAAAACAAACATTTAAGAAGCAATTTGGTGTTGCTCCATGTCATCAAAAGGTAATATGTAAAAAGAACATGCATTGTAATATTTTATCATAGTCCGTTGACGAATTGTCAAGTATGGACTTCCGATGAAGATTCTGTTGAAATAAAAAGTCGTCAACTGAATGTTTACTAACATTACATTGCTATGGAAATTATAGATGACATTAACGCGAGATAGACTTTAACTCGACAATATAGGAGTGGCATCCATTAAGAGAAACGAGAGAGACTGAGTACATTATGAAATTGCTAATTATTGTTTATTACAATTAAAAATTAATATGATTAAAGATATGTTGTTTAATGTTTATGTCTTGATAAGACACTCACGTTTTCATTAAAATTGAATGTAACTCCCGATTCTTTGATAAATGGTTCGTGTTAATGGGAAATTGTTTTAGCTCAACTGATCGCAGAATGGTTAAAGACAGATGTTATGCCTGTCAATTGTCCATCCTTAAAGCTAACTTGATGATAATGGCTCTTTTGTCAATATAGAGTCACGTTTTGTTCTGGTCGACTACATCATCATGTTGTACATTACGTTAAGACGTCGAAAAATTAAAAACATTACTGGTAATCGATTTTATTTCTATTAAGTCATTTGATTGGATGATTGATATAACTACGCATCATTGCGCTTTTAAAAAAAAAAGAAGAAAGTTTTATGCAAAATTAACAAAAGAAAGACCTTTTTATCTGAAACCGTAATTGACTTACTAGCAGTGATAAGTACTATGCATTCATTTGGCTTATTTTTTACTATCTAGGTATTCTATGGATTCAAGAGACATGGCGTTATGTTTTACTGAAGAACCTGCTGCCAAACCACTGCTTGGTCTTATGAACTGGTCAATTGCTATTTGTCTCTTTCTATATAAAACAAGGTTAAATCGATTGTTTGTTGGATTCGTAAAATGATTTGATTTGACAACTTCACTATTTTTCAGCATAACATAGTTCATATAGTCCATCATAATGTGACAGTGACGTAATAGATATAATCGTACACAAAAAGGTTTACAATAATTCCATAGACTATCAGTCCCATACAGTTTCCAATTAATATTTGCAATTAAGTCGAACTCTTTGCTGTGTCACTGTCGAATTAGCGGAAATACCCTTCATGAACTGTACGCAGTAACATTCAGATTTACTCTTATGGTTCCGTTAAAGGGGCACCCCTACATCTAGCATGTTATATTTCCCAAACATAAATACTGGTTTCAATGCACATAAAATGATAAACAAATACAATTTTATAGAACGACATGAATCGAAAATGGCAAATAT
>JAUMHA010293916.1:0-12428 GCA_032359765.1 Saxidomus gigantea | reverse complement strand
AAAGTGTGCAAGTAAAATTTGCACAGTGCACAAATACTAATAATTGCTGTGTGTGTGCGTGCGTGCGTGCGTGCGTGTGTGTTTGCCTATACGTTTGAGCGCATTTGTTTTTTGTATGCCGTTACTGGTTTCATATTTTAAAATGCAGGTAAAATGAAACGAGGATACAGTGAAGTTGATGAATCTACCGACATTCCGTCGGACGAATTCACCATGATTGTAGAAAGTGCTGATAAACCTAAGGGAGCTTGCCAAGCAGTTATGCATGTACATTTAATTGACGATGACAAAGTTGGAGCAGAAGAAGAGTTAATAGTCACTGAATTTCCAAAGAAATTTAAAAGAGGTCACACAAACACCTTTAGCATGCACCAGTCGAAGGTAAAGTTTTCATGTCAACTATTTAATGGTTGGTACGGGTTTCTTGCTTTACTTGAACAACATTGCAGAGAAATTTCAAAACTGTGTTTAGCGTGTAGGATTACCTGATTATGTTTGTTTGAACTTTTGAACAAGGGTAACACCAAGTTGCCAATTATTTACACTCAATATTAATAAAAATTTAAGATTTAATGTTCGAAGTTTTTCTTAAAAAAACACATGTTAGAAATAAGAATAGCAGTTCATGTTAACGCAAGCATCACCTTAAATAAACCTAATAAAACTTCTGTTTCACAACATGTAACGGGAGTAGATTGTATATAGATTCTATCCGCAGGTACAAAGTGTCACTGGCGTTAGTATCCGTGGTGACACTATGGTTGGTTCAGCTGGCTGGAACATTGATAAATTGAAAGTTATCAACAACAAAACAGGTCAGGAGAAAGTCGTTCCGATATTCACGAGTATCAAAGCTGGCAAAACGTACAAGTTTCTGGTCAATGACGTAGCATTACCACAGTTTAGCTCTGAAGAAGGTATGCAAATGTATCATAAAATACTTATTGGAATACTAAATGCCAAAAAGGAAATAATGACTTTATAATGTAATAATAGCTCGGATACATACACAAAATGTACATGGAAATGTTTTGAATATTTTATATTACATTATAAAATAATGAGATTATATATAACTATATTTAGCTTTGATATAATTATTGTAGAAAGGTGCATGTCCTTAATACTTTTTAATGACCCGCAAACAACTATTCAGTTCTCGAGGTGTATATACATTTTACTATGAAAACTACAATCGTTTGTTCAGTTAAATGTGTAATTTCGTTTACCTTTCGTTGAGTTATTGCCCTTGGATTACTTTTTCATATTATTTTGTGTCCGCGCTATTTCTCAGCAACCTTAGGCTGGAATTCAACAAATCTTCATTGAAAGCGTCATCAGCAAGGGGAGTTGCACACATTACCAGGATGTTCTGGATCAATAATTTTGCATTGATTTAAGGCCGTTTCACACAAAAAGCTTGCCTCGGCGGGGGTGGGGGTGGGGGTGTCGGCCATGTCAACATGACTCTTGTTATACAGAATATTCTGAAATATTTAGAACATGTCGAGGAAAGATAAGCAAATGACAAATCATTTGAAACAGACAAAAACATGGATGTCTCTGAACAAAAATAATTGTTCAAATATTATTTCTGAAGTATTGATCTTTGTATTCATTTTCAGTTAGATAATTTCCTATTTTTAGGCAGAACATAGTTGAATTTCATACCTTTACATACATTCCACTACAATAAAAAGAATTAAACGTATCTTATGATAGTTTGATTTCCGAAAGTCGCAGATATACGGTTGCATTTGGTTGATAAAGAGTGTGTTAAACACTCTATTTGGTTGGCAAACTGCATGAACTATTTATATCTCAACGGAATCTGCATTAGGTATGTTTATATCCCCGGAGATGCACATGGTATTTCATGTGAAATGGATTGTATTGACATCCATGATATTACAGAAGAAACCATAACAGTTACTACGTAATGGCCTAAAATAAACCTATAGCTTTATGCTATTGTTACAAACTTTCGTACACCTACTGAAAACCAAGATAGAGACATCGTTTTCCGTATTTGCATAAAAAATAGTTAATGTCTAGAAAATAACATACTTTAATTGAAATAATACCAATTTTTATTTTAATTCGTTAACTGTTTGATTTGTCCTTTATCTTAAATTAGCGGACCGACAGAAAGAGCTCGACGAAATGAGAGCATTGTACCAGTTAACTGAAACAAGAGTGCCTGGCGGGCCTCCATTGGTCGAAAGATTACCATCACATGAAGAGTTTTCGTTTGGCTATAAATTAGAGATTGGATTAAAGCTCAAAGAGTATCAGGCTGATGCCAAACTTAGGATGTTTTTGTCAGGAGAATTCGATAAAATATCTGATATTCAGGAGGTGTATGAGGGGCTATTCAATGCATTTCCTGAACCTTCTAATCTAAACAGGTAACACTTATATTTAGAATTAACTTCAAAATACTCAATAATCAAACCAAGAGACAAAAAATTACAATTTGTTCTATCATCCTAAGCAACAGTGCATTTGCTTGTCCAACTTTTTTTGATTGCAATATTGCAACAACGGATGTGTTGAAATGAAGTATAATTCCAATTGCACTTAACTCATTAAATTCAACTGGCTTTATTCAATAGATGTACCAGAAATTACATTATTTTTAAGCAATCCTAAGACATAATTAACTAGTTATGTGTCTAATTGTATTTACGCTTATTTTGGAAATGTCAAAGTAAACGTTTACTACCAAACAGTTGCAACTTTACAGTTAGTTGATGAAGTCCTTAAAACTTATAACCCAATAGTTTTCGAACTCTTATAGTTGCTTTAAGATAAACAGCTTTTACAAAATAGTCACGTGAAGACTGAGCTTTCCATGTTATAACATTTGGTTCACTGCACTGTGTTTAGGATTTTTTATTTGATAAAATCTCGGAAAACCGTTAACGGAGTATTTAAGGATGGAAAACGACATAAATTAAGGGATGGCGCGTTGAACGTTCGTGTATCTATGTGACAAATCATAACAAACACAAAGCATTTGGTTTTAACTACAAAATTTACCGAAATTTGATTTTAAAATTCATGCAAAAACACTTACGTATCAGATTTCCACCGTCTTGTACAACCGCCTTTTGATCTAGTTTTCTAGCATTTTGATGCATATTAGCAATATTTGTCATTGCAAACTGGCGAGTTACTTTTCTTTAATTTATTTTGCAGGTGGCGGGATGATGTTTTGTTTGGGATGCAGCGCTTGATGGGTGTAAATTGTAATGTTATATCTCTGTGTAAAACGGTTCCAAGAAAGCTGGCAGTCAGTAGTGAAGAACTGGAGCCTTTTCTTGAAAACAAGTCCCTTTCTGATGCATTTACGGAAAACCGGATCTTTATAATAGATTATAAAATAATGAAAAAAATTCCGACAAAGCCTGGTTTTGTAATGACCGCTCCAATTGCATTGTTTTACCAACGTGAAGATGGCTACATCGTGCCGATCGCAATTCAACTGTTCCAGGAACCCGGAAAGAATAATCCCGTTTTTCTTCCGAGCGACAACGAAAACACATGGATTTTGGCAAAGATGTGGTTCAACGTAGCAGATGCAAACTACCACCAGTCAATCACCCATCTAGGCCTTACGCATTTAAAGATGGAAGGAATTGTTGCTTGTACACACAGGCAAATATACAAAACTCATCCCATATTCAAACTTTTGATGCCTCATTTTCTCTATCTTCTGGCAATCAATAGTTTTGGTCTTCCTATACTGCTTGGTCGTGGCGAATACGTTGACAAACTGCTTAGTTTGGGTAGCGATGGAATGAAAAACCTTATTGCACGAAAGCATAAGATGTGGAGAATGGATGTCGAAGGGACACTGCCATCAGAACTCAAACAACGAGGAGTGTACGACAAAACGTTGCTTCCACACTATTACTACCGTGACGACGCCATAGAGCTCTACAACGCTATACATGTGTATGTGGAAAAGTACCTTGACATTTACTACACATCAGACAAAGACGTGGAGGAAGACTGCGAACTACAGGCGTGGAGGAAAGAGCTAGTTGCTCCAGTCAAGGAGCAAGGTCTCGCCATGAAGGGTGTGTTTGGAGAACATGACAAGTTTACCAGCAAAGAACAAGTTTGCCTTACCCTGACAAGCATTATATCCATGTGCAGTACTCAACACGCATCTGTCAACTTCCTACAGTACGAAGAGTATGCATACCCACCAAACTATCCCCTTTGTCTTAGGGGAGTCCCACCCAAAAGCAAACTTCCTTTAGACGAGCAGGATCTTCTCCACAGTCTACCAGATAAAACACAAACATACGATACCATGGTCCTAACACTAGTATTGAGTACAAGAGGATTAAACAAACTTGGCGACTTCGAGGTACAATACATCACTGATGAACGAGCACTGAAGGTGGTTAAGGAATTCCAAGCAGACCTTTCACGGATTGCTAAAGAAAATGTAATAAAGAACGTGAGCAGGTTTGCGCCATACACATGTCTGAATCCAAACAAAGTACCAAACTCAATCAGTATCTAATAATATATAGAATGAAAACTGGTGCTAAAAGTACGAAGTACGTTCGTGTCTAACGTCTTTGCTTCTCTTTATGTATGCTGCTGTAATAGTTAGTTGTTAAATAGCTCTCAATAATGTTGCTTTAGGTGTTGGTTTCATTTTTAATTATAATTGGACATTTGACTAAAAAATACTAAATTGCTGTTGAATACATATAATAGCTGACTATATATTATGAATATAAATATTGTACTTGTTAGTGCTTTTATCGCATTGTATTAGTCAACGGTAATATGTCACATTCTAATGTCTGAAGTTTTAGACGTCTAACGGCTTTTGCAGTTACGTTTTGACGTAATACATAATATTCGGAAATGCTCTACTTTTGAATGTATACAGAACGGGGACGTTAGTAGATAATGATTATAAAGAGGAAAGATGCCAATTAAATCAAGCGATAAAGAGAAAAGATACAAATATGTAGGAACGTACCTAGGAAACTCGTATGTACATAACACATTTTTATGTGTCTGAACTGAAGAAGATGCTATAAAATTTGGCAGTTGCAAATGAATAAGGATGAAATAGGGAAGGACTTCATAATGATATCTTTGCAGTCTGGTGTAGTGGAAGATATGGAGAATGTTTTCTATCACCATGTAAGTGCACCTACATACCCTGATGTCGAAACTGAACCGAAAGTTTGAAGTCCATGACTCAGTGGGGTTTATGACATCAGCCGAGAAGTAACCAAGTTTAACAGCAGTCTCGGACAACATTAGTTCGTGTTTGAGAAATGGGTCGATTTCTATTATTATTATTTTCAATGATTTTGTTGCTGTGATCTTTACGTTTATACTCATACATATGAATTAAATATAATTTAATTTACTATTTTTTATGTTTCGTAGTACATAATATATTGAATCTGTAAACAGTTAAAAGTTGTGATATTGTAAGTAAGATAGAGATCGTTTTATGCCCCCGCCTTTCGAAGAATGGTGGAAGGGCATAAAGTGTTACCGCTGTCCTTCCGTCTTTCCGTGCGTCCGTGCGGGCGTCCGAGCAAAATTTCATTTTCACATCAGTAGCTTTTGAAAAATTGCATGAATTTTATTCAGATTTTACATGTATGTTTATGAACATGAAATATTGATCAAGTTTGATCTCGGTTACAATCTACGAATATTTACAGGAGTTATGGCCACTTTTCGACTTAAAATCAAACTTTGATTTATGAACAAATTGTACATGCACAGCAGAGCTAACAGTGTGGACCTATTCCACCATAATTAAGCAGGCTGAAGTTTGCTTAAGTTTAACCGTATTGCGAGGTAAACAATGTTATTGTATTGCTGGGTTATTAAAACTGATGAAAGGGGTAACCATACAACGAGAGTCACGTGAATACGGCGGTCCATTTGTCTATTCGAGCTTACATTATGATACATTTGTGGATAGGAACACGAAAGATAATAGTAAATTTCAGTCTGTAACGTGGCTAAATATTTCCTTTACATGGCTATAAGAACACTAAAGTGAACACTAAAATAGCCACATAAGTATCAGAAAGTGAGACAATGGTCTATCTGTCTGACTATAGATTCAGAACTAGAATATTCACATCTCTTCTTGATAGTGATGCAGCCTATGAAGTTTCAGAAAATTCAAGTCAATGGTTTCTTAGAAATATACCGAAGAAGAGAGAACAAAAGTGTTATTTATACTATTATGTACATAGCATGTAATGAAAGGGTCATAATTCAGTGTGAAACAATCATCGAACCGGAACACGCTTCAATATGCGTATCTCCTCTTTTTAACAAAGCTTCTCGTGAACATTTTTGGCATTCAAGCCTGTGGTTGCTGAGAAACAGCTCGGACACGAATTTATATGAAAAAGTAATCAAAAAAGAATAACTCCTTGAAAAATCATTGAACCGGAACGTGCTGATAATATGCACATACCCTCATGATAGTAGTCTTTGAACTTTCACTGAATTAAATTCAGCGGTTGTAGTGATATAGACCGGATAAGAATGTGTGACGCACGCACGCACACTTGTACGCACACTCGCACGCACGGATACCAAGTTCTGATAACTGGAGAGTCATTAGGCCTAAGACCTTAAAAGTAGTTAATGAGGTTGGTCTTAACCAGCAGATTACATTATGTAATTTTGAGGCCATAGGTTCAAACTACGGGTCACCTGACCTACTGACCTACTTTCTTCTTTTGTTTAGCTGCAGCAATGAAATAATTTGAACTAATAAACTTAACCGATATTAGAAAAGCAAACATTTCCCCTGTTGAACATTTTTATTTGAATGACGCTATTGTTTTTATTTATATTTAAGTCATTTTTTGCGATGAATTATTGAAACTTTTACAAGAATTCAATTTTTTTTTTGTGTATGAAATTTGAATAAATTTGAAACACGATAACACTGTTAAAATAAATATTTTGCCACTTTTGCGTTTCTAAACCGTTGAGTGTATGGCTAGTTTTGTATGCAGCTTTCAACATTGACATTGACTGACCTTGACCAACCTGCCTACTTTCTTTTTTTGAAGCTACATCAATGAAATTTGGAATATGTATAGAGTTTTGCCTGTAAATTTATCCTTCGGCATTGGCTGACCTTGACTTACTTTCTTGGATATGAAGCAACAACCATGAAATTTGAACTATATGGATAGTTTTGCATGCATACTTGAGAGCAAGTACACTTTAATAGGAGCGATATAGGGCCATTATGGCCTTCCTGTTGCTAATCGACAACTAATTGGTTTGGTTTAGCGGTGCCGCAACACATTTGTAATAAAAAAGAAATCCGACTTTTAACGTTTACAACAGAAAGTTCGGTCAAATAAAAGGCAGATGTTTTACTATAACATAAATTAAAACAAATCAAAAAAATAAAACTATTCGGTACGGGCAAAATATAAAATGGATACCTTTATAATCAACTACTTTCATGGTTCAGCGATATCTTCCCAAGCAGCGTGAAACGTGGACTAATCAAAGAAGCAATGAAAGAAAATGTTTCCCGACATTGCTTTTGCATGGTGAAATCGGAAAATTCGAAATCACATCTTTTGCAGACAATTACAGAATTCCATGTAAATTGTGTCAGGAAACGTCACATCCTTATTTCAAGTGTCCCAATAGACATAGTTAGCCCCCCCCCCCCAAAAAAAAACAAAACAAAACAAACAAAAACAACATACATCACAAACACATTGCTACCTTCAGACTTTTTTTTATGAAAACCCAATTGATTTTAGGGCAGCAAGGCCTAATTGCTTTAGAATATGTACACATTGTCTGCCCTTCTGCTCAAGACTAATTAGTTTAGATGGTCTATTAGCGAAGCTCCTACTCTGAACAAGTTCTAATAAACTTAAATAGAAACTATGACCTATAGATCTTTTAAAAGGTTCTACAATAATTTGATTCAGTAAAATAGGTTGTTGTACAAGGCTAAATTTCAATAGTTTCTTATCACTTGATGGTAAACGTAAAATAATAGATTTTCAAAAAAGGTCTTAGAAATATAATAGATTATAATGAGTTCAGTCACAGTATTAAACGTTTATCTCCTTGGTTTTCGCTTTCGTTATAAGGAAATCAAATACAGTACAAGTGTAACTTCTTCCTGTCATTAATTCTTTCATAATGTGAAATATTTATAAAGATTAAGAAAGAAATTAATGAAGTTTATTTCGTATCACTGGAAACGCAAATTCTCTTTACTTTTTGGCGTAGGGGAGGGGACGGGGGATCTTTCGATGGTATACTTTAAAGTGAATTGTTTCGTTTTCAATTGTTTTTCTATATGCATTTATTTGCAAGTGTATATATGTACTTTTTTTTCTTGATTGTAAAAGTGATTGCCAATTCGGTGGAAATAAATTTCAAACTAATTTCTGACAAAAAAATCTACAAACTGAATGGTATTTACAAAGTTACTAAAAAGTTCATATTATAACAGGAAACCCCAATGTTTGCAGTTAGCCTTGAATTTATTCATTAGCATAAATATAATGAGCACTCAGAACTCCTTAAATACAAATGCAGCACTTTACATTCAATGTATGTTTTATCTTAATGACCGAATTATTTCTCCGATCTAGACATGTATAAACTAATGCCTGTTACTGAGTATACATTTTAATTCAAACAGTAAATAAATAAGTCTCTTACCTTTTCATAGTTGCATTCCACTGTGTTTTAAAATGAAAACAATTATCATATAAAAAGAAAACAGACTTAAACCTGCTACTGAATAAAATAATATGACGAAGAGGCCAGCAATTTATTTGTATTAGTATTTATGCAAACAGAAATACCTTCATTAATTTCTGGTTTGGGCTATGGCCCCCAATGCTGTGAATAAGCCACACTGACCATTTAATGTCTTCATGGTAATTCTGGAAATAACAGTACAGGCAAGATCACTAGTGATCAGATTTTTGGGTCTATGGCCTTGTCTGCATAGGCATCAATCTAATGTTTAGGTGAAATCAATCCACACTGACCACTGCTAAATGGCCATATTATTTCTAATAAGAGTTGTATCAATAATGCACCATGGGAAGTTTATAGTTCACGCCAGGGTTATAATCCTCAAATAGGCCCGAAGAATTCCGCACAATAAACACTTAACGGAAGCATCCAAATATAGCCCCTGTCACCCGGCACTCGTCACCGGCACACAGGGATTCTGGCAGAGTGGTGGACATCTCACACCGGAGGTCTTCAGTGCTGCGCTGGTAAACAACAAACGGCCCTTGTCAGAGTCACCCCCTCGTCGTTAGCTGAGACCCCGACAGTTACTAGGTCGATCATCCTCGGTAACCCAGGCTATTCATTACCCAATTGACGGAGAGAAGCGGCAGTAATTAACCGTGGGTTCCGACGATGTAGGTCGATGTACCGCAGTACAAGTGGACCGAAGTCCTGTTGTGTGTGTTGACCTAGATTCCGTCGAGACCCCAGGCCTGCTTCGCGACGTGCACACCACGAGGGGCAGAGATCAGGATAAGATTTCTGATTTGATTTGATTTGAAGGTGATTTTATCAAGGACCGTCCAAAAACTACATATGTAGCTTATTTCTTGGATGAGTCCCCGGCATGTCTCCCATCATGCCTGGAAAAATGAATTTAGATGCCGAAAAAGGAGAAATTTACCTGACCCCAATTTTCAGTCAGTATCAGCTAGCTTTCCTGATGAGGTATCCAATGAGCATTCGACAGCCTCTACTCTGGTGGTAGTGGTTAACTCAGTCCTCGACCACGGCCGCAGCACATACAAGGCCTACTGGTATCTCTCTGCTCGAATAGGCGAACGCCCCACTACGGGTACATAAGGCACCGGGTGCCATTTCGCACATTCTTGCACAGTGCCAGAATTGGCAATGCTTGAGAGACAGTCAGTTTCCAGTCTGAACCAATGTTCACAGCCAAAACTAGTCGCCTGTGCCCATCAGCTCAGCCCTGAAGCCCAGCCTCAAGTGGCCCCATCCAACAGCAGGTGCTCAAGTAGTCATCTCACGACAGAAGTTCGCTGTCTAGCAGTGACTGAAAATGCTTCTCAAGAGACTCCGCATGTACGTCTCCCACATGCTGAGAACCCTTCGCATTCACTGCCGAGAGACTTGGGTGGGTCAAGACAGAGACGATACCTTCGAACAACCCCACCCGGGCGGCCAAAAAACACTAGGCGTAATTTAGCTCAACCCATAGCATGGGTGGGCCAACTAACAAAAAGGTTAGCTAGCTCACCACCCACTCTAGAGCTCCCCAGATTGGGCGGGCCAACCTAAGTTAGCACACCATCCATTCCAGGTTTCCTGCTGCGATCCCAAGAACTAGAGCTGCCCCACACATGATGCGACTCTGTAACCCTCTCTGTCCTCAGGCTTCCCAGAGCGCATGCTGTCAGTCGCTCATCTTCCTTCTCCCCAGTTCCACTGGCTAAAGAGAGAGTCCCAAAAGTAGGTCACCCACGCGGCCAATTCCGACCTAGATGTGAATGACCCAGTAGGTTAAGATTTCTGGCTTTCCAACGTGTAGTTATACACTCTGCTGGGGGTATTATATCTGACCCTTATATCGGTCAGACTAGGGCCATTAATTGCCTGTGCAGATGTTTAACATTGCCCATGGCACTCTCACCAGTAATATTATAGTTCAAAATTTTAAGATCAAAATATATGAATTAACCAAATTTATAACTAAAAGTTTTTAATCTGTTGTTATTTACCATATATAGTGTTAAACCATGAAAAAAGCTTTTGACTATCCTACTAAAAATTGAGAATAAACTCAATTTGTAAGGTATAAAAGATTCAGTAACAATATTCAGGATTGAGTAAGCTTGACACTTGTATTTTCATAACCTGCTGTGACAAATGTATGTGAATTCTTGCACAAAATTGTATTCTGGATTGTAAAATTATTCTTCACCTGAACTAACTTCAGTTTTGGAATTTAATATACCTCATGCAAACAGAAACATACATTATATTTTTCATATTTATGTATATATATACGGTCACCTGTATATAGTGTGATCTGTCTAATGCGGTTAGCAGCGAGCTAAAATGGCTAAAATTCTCCGCTACTTGACAACTATCAAACTGTATGAATTACGTATTAGTACCATGTTCAACAAAAATATCATTTTATTGGATGTGTCTAATATGTGATATACATGCAGTTATTTTAACAAGTTATTATACCCTCGGTTGTTTTTTTCTGGATGCTTTATGTCTCAATTTAAAAACCTGCATAAAGGTCACCTGTTTATTATGATCAGTTTCATTTAGTTGCTTGGATGACTGTTACAGACAGGTTAGACTGAATAAATCACTGAACAAAATGGTGCAAAAGATTCCTGTTTTCTTAAGAATACTTACTCTTTAATGTGATAGATTATCGAATTTCAACAATAATTAAAAAACATTTTACTAAGTGTTGTAGGCATGTGAAATATGTCTCAAATTAGTTTGCACTAGCCTGTATACAGTAGCTTTAGCTGACTTCAGTTTCTAATCGTGCATAAAACTTGTTTCTCACAAGAAAATGCACAGTATATAAGATTCTGATTCATGAAATAGAACCTTTTTTAGTTCATATTACAACCATCAAGAAATACATATGTCAGTGATGATAGAAAAGTGATGAGCAGTATTAGTATTACACATTAAAAAAAGAAGTCACAATAGATAAATATCTTAGACACCTTTTATCACAAGCTAATGAAATTACATTGTACCAGTAATCATAGGCACATTAAATGCTTAAACTGACTCAAGTTTTCTTGCTTTCTTCATCATTTTTATTCTCACAGAACAGTTATATAATAATAGGAAGAGGCAGGGGCCTAATACTGAGATTCGAACATATGAAAATTAAGCATACATTTCCCCTGCTCCATGATTGTCATTCTTTACTGATATACACTAAAATATGTGACTAGGGACCTCCGAAATGCTACTACCCCTAAAGTTTGACTTAGCCAGGGTCTCGTAACAATATGGTAGTATTTGGCCTTTTCCGTTCCGGAGTTACTTCCCCTTATATTTTCAATTCACCATTTGCTTTGAAAGAGAAAGTTGAAAATCAATGCTATAGTAATCTGGGTCCTACTATATTAGGACTCAGTAGTAATCAAGCCTGGTATGGTTTAAATATGGTTTTAAGTAGTAGTAATTACAGGGGTAAGTTGATATTTATTTACAATTTTTAACCTGGCACGCCCAATATATTAAATTTTCCACAGACTACCTTCATATCAATTAAATACAAATGATTTCAGAAATGACACGGACCTATATACACATGGATTGGCAACTCTCGTATCTTCTATACAAGTTCAACCTTTTTATCGCGGATGGCG